>BMAW01050681.1:0-16174 GCA_019974015.1 Nephila pilipes
ATTGCATTTCATACAAATTGTTGTGCAAAAGGTACAATGAGTGAAATGTACATCATTGAGATCTTCCGGAATAGGAAAGGTTATCAGAGATAATTTCAACTCAATATGCCCATAAATATATGCATATATTGCATATGATCACTCAAACAAAATGTCATTTGTTCAGAATCCAATTAAAATAAAATGTTTTACTTTTGTATTGGAAATCATTTTTTGTATCATTTAATTTTGAATAATGTATACGGATTTATTCGACAACTGTGTTAATAAATTACATTTATCGATTTTAAATCTCTCTTTGCAGCTGCCTCTCCCCCAGCAATTTGCGCTAGTCATTTCATAGGAGAGAGAAAGGTGGATTTATGTTTAAAGTTTTATGATATCCAAATTTCGAAGAAAAAATTTAATATCTGTGTGAACGTGCAACCAAAAATAAAGGCGACAAAAATCACAGATATAAAAGTTGGATGCCTTACCTACGAAAAAAACTAAAATAGATAGTTTATGTTTCTTGACATGTATGCTTTAGGTACGGAAACTTTATTGAAATTTTAAAAAAAAATTATTGGTGATAATTCATAAAAATTTATAAAATGTATTTTTAAAATTTTTTAAAAAACATTAAAAATTTATTTTATTTTGATTTTTTTGGTGTCAATGTTTTTTTTAAAAAAAAATTGTATGAATTTCATATAAGCTTTTTAATTTTAGAAAAATCTATGATTGTACATATTAGCTTTAATGTTGTGACGCCTCGGTTTCATTCATATTCGTTGTCATTTCTTCAATTTTGAAAATCACTTAATTACCAAAGCAATAGAGGATATACCAAATTATAGTCTCCTTTTTCTTCAAATGATCATTCTAAATCCCTCTCTCGTAGACTTTTAACCCTCAAGGTACTTTAAAGCTATTTACATAGGAAAATCAAAGTAATATCTTACCCACTGAAGGGAATCGAACTACTCAGGTTGAAGGTCCGATTTAGAAATGTGATTTCTTCCGATCGAAAGTCACTCCGCGAAATATCCTCAATTAAAGTTGCTCAACTTCAGATAATCATATATGATTGCTTCTGTACTTCAACTATAGACTTTTCACCAATAACTTCACTACCAAATTTCACTACACTTCTAATAATAATTTAGTTTGCGTGATCACGTTTCGTTGAATTGGAAATTTAGATATAAATAATCAGAAATTAAACCCAGATGCAGGTAAGTGAAAGTACGCGAATTGTGCCCAGGTTTTACAATGTAATGGTCTAATTATCCAAAATGTTTCATGAAAACGATTTATTCCTTTGTTTTAAATTAGGAAATTGCTCAATGTAATGACTGACGAAGCTGACAAAAGCGGAAGTTCCTCTTGAATTCGAAATAGCGCACATAAGACATAATTACGAATTTGTGCGTGATTTATCTTAATTAGAGCTATTTTTTACATGGGTTTTGACTTCTGGTTCATAACATCGTAAAAAGAGAGAAATTCGAAGAAGAAGAATGTTCTCCCTTATATTCAAATATTTTTTTTCTCAAAAAATTTTTTTTTCAAAATCTCATCTTTAATTATCCTCTTATAAATCTTAAGCGTTTATCAGTAGTATTGAACATTTAACTATATTAAAGTGATTGTTTATTTGTGTTTATTAACGTCGCACTGAGGAGAAATGGGAGGATTTTTGGTGACGGACCTCGAAATTTTGAACCATGGTCAAATGACGAGGACGACACCGGGGCAGGCACCTCCATCTCCAAATTTTCACACCATGCCAATGGGAGGACTTTGGGTCTTGATAGATTTTGTGTGCATCCGCCCAAGCTACACAGCAAGTTTTCAGTGGCATCAAGGCTCGAACCCACAGCTCGACGAAAACCATTGGCAGCAAATCCACGACCATGACCATTAGGCAGCCACGGGGGCCAGTAATTATGGAACCCAGTTCGTCGACACCTTTCATGTATGCAATTCTTCGTGAAAAAAAATCACACACTGCTGCAACTAAGATCAGTCTCTTATTAAATCGAAGATATTAAATTAGATTAAATCAAAGCAGAATGAAATTTTAAAAAACAAAAAACGTGTTTTTTGTCATGTAAATAGGCAGCCGAAGTTATTCCAAGACAAATTTGTTCAAAGAGTGGATTTTATTTCTTTCTAAAAAAATGCTTCAAATGATCTAAGGAATTAAAAATATATTTTTTTAAATATTATCTACAGAATTTTAGAAAGTTATTCTTCTAATTGCATAAGAAAATTTATTTCCTTCAAAAATTTACTTTCATATTACTTATATTGTTTTATTTTATCGCATAAGATAGCAGAACTTATACTGCCTTATTTTTGAAAAATTTACGCGACAATATTCAATACTTCTTTTGTTAAATATATTTTTTCAATTTAGTCTTATATAAATTACATTGACAAATCTTTAAATGCGTTATATACCCATGCATGATATTTAAAAAAATTAGGAAAGAAAGAAATACAATTATACTAAAATTTTAAAGCTTTACAAGAAACTCAAAGTTTAAAACTTATAAGACCGAAAATAAAATAATTTAAATGTTTAGAGGAGTATTTTAACACGTACTGAAATTCATTTCCACCTTTTTTTTCTCTTTTTTCTTTTCCATGTTCATTTTCTTGGCTTAATGTAATTTCCTTTCCAAAGACATTATTTTCGGTTTCTATTCTCGAAAGCTTCATTGCAATGAAAGAAAAAGTTGCAAATGTACGTATACTTATAATTTTTGCATAACTTTATAACTACTTTAAAAATGAAAAACTTATGGAAGGAAATATGTTTTATTATTTGAAATAAAATAACAAAACAAAATTATTCGTAAATATTATGGTTAATAAAATGAAGAATTATTACGAGGCAAAAAGCTCGCTTTTGATAACCGAGATTTCTCAAATCGGAAGAAAAATTGTTTTTTCCCACAAAAAAAAACAAATTATGTTCATTAAATTCTAATATTTTGAAACATTTTACCCAGTAGCGACTCATTATTCGAGAGCGTAATAAAACAACGACTTAGTTACACATTCTATATTTCGACCTTTTTTCCCAAGATTCTTCAGTTTTCAGTACAAAATCATCTTCTGGTTATCGAACAGAATTTCCATAAATCGAACAATTTTCGAAATGAAGGAAGGCTGTGGCGTTTTACACTAAGCCGAGGACTTAATTGTGACTATTCCGTCGATTTTGATTGTTTATTATTGTCGCATTGAAAAGCAACACGAGTGCTATTGGCAACGGACTTATCAATTTGGAACTGTGGTCAAGTGACGAAGACCAAGGCTGGTACCTTCATCTCTAAATTTCCAATCCAAGCTAAAAGAAAAGCTGAGGATCTCGATCAGATTTATCATGCATCGCTACACGGCTGTCTTTAGTTATATCAGTGCTGGAATCTACAATTCGACGAAAACAATACCGGTTGCAAGTCCACTACCATGACCACTAGGCTACAGCGGCCACGGACGTTTTGGAAGACTGCTTTGATGAAGATGTGCTCAAAGATGATAATGTTAATGAAGATGATTTTTTTTTATATATATATATATAATTGTAAAACCATCAAGAAAAAAGTAATGAAAGCATTCCAAATCATGTTCGAGAGGTCTTGAGAGATTTATTCCTTACATTCATGAAAATAGTTCTGCCTCTTTGAATAATAGTAACAATGTTTTGAAACGACTTATGTTTAAAAAGACATTAAAAATTTCTTTGTCCAAATATAAATAAAACTTTCCTTTTATTTTTAGTGCATAAACAAACAATTCTTAGTACATTGATAGCAAGTTTGTAAATTATACACATTTTTCTACGTTTTTTAAAATAAATTTTTTAGTTGCTTAAAGTTTTCGTTTTCCCTAAAATTAAACTGCTGTAAAATGGACTTCCCTTAACCAACCTTTAAGACTTCTGACTTCATATTTAAGTTTTCTCAGCTTCTATCCATCAAATGAAACGTGAAAGCCCAAATATGCCACATGGGATCCTTTAATACTGAATTTTTCAAAATCTATGAAACGAATTTCGAAAAAAATCTATTCTACGTTCTCCCAATCATCAACTATACATTTATTGTACCAAGTGTTGTGCATCTGAGTCATTGCATCTTTCCGTTACTCCGTTCACACACATACACACAAGCTCTTCGCTTTATTAAAACAAGTTAAGGATTTCAACTGTGTGCATGAAAATCAACACGATATAAAATAAAACATATTATGTATTCATATAAAACGGGCGTAAATCTCCTAGATTTACAGCATACACGCTAAAGCATGCAGTGGATTAAATTTTAATTGTAAAATTCCACTTTCAATTTCTGAACTTTTGTTGAATAATAAGAGAATTTGAAATTTATTCTATTCAGTCATAATTTTGAAAACAGAATTTAAAGGTAATAAAGTAGCTTAGTGACAAAAATCATTTTGATTAATTTGTTTACGAAAATAAACATTGCATCTCTGTCTAACACTAAAACAGTGTACAGTAAAAGAGTAGCTGTACAGTACAGTAAAAGAGCTCTACGGTTGCACATAATAGTTCCGAGTGTCAAATATCAAATATTACAATTCAAATTATGTTTCTAAATAGTCCAAAATGTAAGAAGGAAAACTTTAAAAAAACAAATTATCTTTGTATTCTTTATTTAAATTACAAAAATTGTTGTTTAAAGAAGCTAACAGAATTTTCAAGGATCATTTTTGGTTAATTTTTAGTAATCGATAAGGAGGATTCACACACAGAGAAGTTGGAAGAATAAGTTCAGAACACACACATCTGTACGTCACATTTCTTTTTACGATTTATTAGTTATTCATATAGCTGTTTTAGCAATGTTAGAAAATTATTCGATGAATGAGTTTTGTATAGGATTATGATTAAAGCACAGTTATTGTTTTGAGTCAGATAGAAAGCACAATGAAATTAAAACAATCGTTAAAATTATTGAATCCTAGGGTTCTTTATTATTAATAAATATATGAAGTTTTTATGAAAGATATGCTGAAAATAACTTTGTATAGTGGTAGCAATAAATTTATAAAGTCAACTTTGAGACTCGGTATATTTGAGACCACACTTCTCGCATAACTAGTCTTCCATTTTCACATTTTCATCTTTTTAGCCTTCTGGAGAACTTTAAAGTCGGGAAAAATGTTTTCGACGATCGGTGAGGTGCAGAATGCCATCAGTCAGTGGATCAAAATGGCGGAGGGAAATTTTCTGATAAAGATGTAAAGATTCTGATTCAATCCTCTGTTCAAAAAATGCATTGCGTCGAAAAATAATTTTGTTTTGGTATTTTTTAAGAAAGTAAGTACTCTTACCTTTATGCATAACCTTCGTAATTAGTGCTTTCGTAATCGCAATTAGGAAAGAAGCCTTTATGCAAAATAGTAACTTCGTAGTGCAAGTTCCATTTTACTGTAGCTTTACGATATGTTTCGAAAGAAAACAGCCGAGCATACTGAAAGGACTGATATTCTTCAGAAGAAGTTATCATTCCATAATACGAGGAACACTAGAGTTCCGTAGAGGAACTTCAAGTGTGCTACGAGAAAATCAAATACACAATTAAAAAATTGTTGGAAAAGTAAAATTGATACTAAGTAAAATAATTTTTTTGTATCGAATTGTGAGGAATAAACGGAATAACGAACAGCAAATGCGAATACTCCTGAAAAAAACTTGAATTTTTTTAAATGTTAATACTTGAGAGTAGCCAAAAAAACGACACATTACTATTAATATTTTCGACACATCTCTACGACGCCAGATTTTTAATGAAGTTAATATTTAACTAACAAGAATCATATAAGAGCTTATTCAGTTTAGAAGAGTAATTTAAGACTTATTCGTCTCAACATTGCTGAAATCTGCAAATATCACCGAAATCATGTATCATGTCAAATTTGAGAATGTTGTCAAATGCTCGTTTTTTTTTGAGTGATTTTTAAATAAATATATTTACAGTAATGAGTATTGTGTATTATTCTTTTCTAGGGCTAATACAGTAAATCCTCGATTAAACAAAATAGCTTGTACAATCTTTCAATTCTAAACACTCTAAAAGCAAAAATAACATGACTTTTGAAATAAGATAAGGCAAAATTGTAAATAAATGCACAAAACAAAATTCGAATCATTGCATTACTTTTACATTTATCAGTTCGAAAAAATACTTGGGACAGGTCCTTCATCAATTTGAAAAAAATACTTTTATTTTGTTACCTTCCTTCAGCAGTAATAATATCTGGAATTGAAGCAGAAGTCTCAATTGTTCGTTGAGGCTCCAGTCTACCGGCTGTTTTCATTTTCGCAACGTAATGTTAATCTTATGGAATTCTTACTTCCCTCCTCAAATATTCCCTCCTCAAAGCTCCTATTATACCTATTTGAATGCAAAAAAAGAGCATCCGAAACAGCCAAAAATAGTGAAAGTTTCCGTAAATTTACATTTTCTTGCTGAATTTTAAAATTATTTTTGCTGCTGATTCAATGATTCATTTGTAGGTTTCCGGTTTTTTTTTTAAAAAAATATTATAAAATATTATCAAAAATCGGAAGTAATGTAATTCCGTTGAAACTTTCATTGTGTTTTATTCTTTCAAATGAACTGTTTTGCGTTCAAATAGTTAAAATAGGAAATATTTGAAGCCGGTGGTAGAAATTCGGTAGGATTAACATTACTTTCGTGAAATTAAACGGCCGTTAGAATTGAACATTAATATCCACACATGGTTTCAGTGCCACTGACTTTAACCTTTTCGTCCCAAAATTCAAGTGATTTTTTAATTTCACTAAATTTTGGTTTTAGATTGTTAACTGCTTCATTCTCTTTGAGCTTTCTGCTTCAGTCGTATTTTCAACAATCACATCGGCAGTGAGATGGATTCAGACTGCCTGAATCCATCTGATTTTAGCCACCATTTGCAGTTGTACAGTATTTTCTACATCTTAAAAGATATTTTTGTGAAAGTTCTCGAACTTAGCTGTCTATTTCGGATTTCATCATTATCATCACAATTGATTTAACAGCCGGGGTGGGCCATTGCCCCATTTTAAAGATTCCTTCAAGGTTTCGAACCTTTTGCCTTATTCTGCCAGCTCCTCTCCCTAATCACCTTAAAATATGATTCAACACAATCACGCCACCGCAGTTTTGGTCTTCCTCTTTTCCGACTATGTGTGTGTGAAAGAACTTTGCAACAGAAATCTTTTTTTACTGGGTGGATTTCAGACATTCTAACAGTATGAGAACCCAGGTTCATTCGATTCACTTTGATACTTTTAATGATATAAGACTCATTACTAATTCTACAAACTTCAGAATCAATACGCCTTCTCTAAAAGCTATTTTTTCTGTTGCCACCGGAAATTCTTCTGAGAAATTTTCTCTAAGAAACTGCAATTTTGTGTTCTTTATTGTTAGTGAAATATCAAGTTTCCGAACCATTCATTAGGATCGAAGTTTCATAAATAAGAAGTTTTGTTTTTCTGGAGAGAAAGTGAAGAATGGAGTCCAAAGAACATTTATTTGGCCAGTAAAATATGATTCAGAATCTGGGAAATAAGTTCTAATTGCATTACATGAAAAATTAGAATTATAACCTCATGGCAACAAAACAAAACGGCGAAGCGTACAGATTTGGGCTCCGAACGCAAATTTTTCTCTGCTTTCATTATTTATGAATTTTTTAAATGACTGTTCGTATTAAGTGCCCTCCGGTATAATAGGGTTCGAATTAGTGAGGGCTTACAGTACACAGAGATAGGAGTGGCCAACCATGCACTCAGACGCAGGAATTCTATTTCTTCCTGTTCAGTAATAAAATTCTTTTTAAGAGAAATGTCTTTTTATTGTTGTTGAGATCTTTAATTCAGAACGTTTGGTCACTTTATGAAGTATTGTTAAGTGCCTAGAGATAGAACTGGTTGTTACATTTGACTTATAAATGACTGGTAAATCACAGATGTATTATAAAGAATTTTTTTAAATTTTAGAGTATGCTTTCGGTAAGTCACTGAGTAAACTGGCTGGATACTAAATATTAACGATAAAAAATTTCTTTAAAAATATATCATATGTTATTGATTGATGTGTTTTTGTAATGCAGTTAAATGTATCGCTATAAAAATCATCAAAAATTGAGTTTTTTTTTTTTTTTTTTTTTAAAATCTTTTTGATTAACTTTTTAATTTGATTTTGTTTTAAAAAAAAATAAGAAAATGAAATCAGCATTAATAAAAGTGTAATTATTCGTTGTATAGTAATAAAAATCATAAAAAGACTAAAATATTTCAGTCCTGAGAATGTACTTAAAAAGACGCCATATTTACTCAAGTGTTAGCTACAAAGTAAAAAAGTTACAGTATGTTGTATATATAACAAACATATTACTTTACTATCTAACTTATAAATTGTACCTATGCCTATAGAATGAATGTAATGGCGTACATTCATTCCGGAATGTACGCCATTCTTGTCTACCGTTAATTCTTCCACATTGTTTCTGTAACAAATATCTCTCCGTATTATTTCCAGGAATTTGATTTGATGTCTCGTTGATTTTGAGACGAGAAATATATCAACGTCTGTGCTTGTTTGATTTTTGGCAAACGACTTCGCTTTTATTTATGTATTGATTAGTCTAGTGTCAAGGGCAAATCTCTACATCATAGTTTTCTTTTTGGGCACGGGTCATTTTATTCTTTTCCCATTTTCCGCGCAGACGAGTGTAACCAAAACAATATTTTGTAGGATATATTATCCATTAATTGTGATTTACTTGATTTTATTTATCTATTTGTACGGATAAATGGAAGATCTTGTAATCTATTAACTACTATTAACTAAGTGATTAATGTATAAGGGGATCACAGTGTCTAATACTAAATTACTGCAATTACACTTCAGTTGAAAAATCAATGAATATTAGTAAGTTAACTATAAATTAGAGAATGATTGATTGATTATTAATGTCTTACTATATAAGAAGCATTACCAGGACTGGTGGCTACGAAACTCGAGATTTTGAATTACGAAGACTATCTTTGAGCAAGTACCACCCACTCCAAACGTTTACAACACGCCGATGAGCGGACTTAAAGCCTTGATATATTTAATACACATCAGACTTGACCTGTAGGGGCATCAGGACTTGCATTCACGACTCGACGAAACAACTTCGGCTGCGAGTTCACGACCACGACTACTGGATTCCCGCTACTGCAGTATAAAATAGAAAGAATTTCACAATGAACATTGGGAGGTTTCGGAGCAACGGCGGACACCGGCTGCGATTTCTTGGCCACTACATTCCAGGGGCTGCAATATAAAATATAAAAAGTTTCACAATGTGCGAGACTTCTCTGAAAGAGGCTGCAGTAGTGTTGTGGTCATAATCGCAGACTCGAGACCGGCGGTTTTTCGTTGAATCGTGGGTGGGAATAAAAAGAGATATCAAAGAACTCATGTCAAAAGTGTAGTTCCATTATACACAATGATTAAGTCAGATATCATTCACAGTTTAAAGGGTAATATTTGAGGGCTTTTGAAAAATGTTTTCTGAATGAGATCTGAAGCGCCTTCGGATTAGTTTCTTCATTTGAAAGCTCCGTCATAATTCAATGATTAAATACACACGGCCAGATATAAGAATTAATGTTATAAATATTACTTAACTGTTGCGAATCAGTCGGGTTCGAGTCCGACGTAGAGCTGGAAGGAGGGTCCAACTCACTGTCCGTATGCAAGATCCTCTGTAACTTTGATCTTGCATCCTTTACTTTATCCAGAAGAAGCACGCCTCTAATTTCTTTGTAGATAACTTCCAATCACTCTCTCGGCAACCAATTCTCATATTAAACACTTCACTACTCCTCACTTCTAATTCACGTAAGTCACTTGATTTTATCAGAAGAGCTTCTTAATTAAAACAACATCATGTTTAGGTTCTCAAAGGTTAATTGAATGAAATTCACGAAAAAACTCCAATATTGGTCGGTACTCCTGATCACGAACTCGTGATCGGCGTTGATTTCTTCGAGTCGGGGGTTCTAGCACAGATGCAAGTGAAGACTCGCTGTGCAGCGGAGCTTATATGTGTTAATTCTGGTCATGATACCAAGTCAGTCCAATAATGTGAAAGGGAGATACCATCTCAGATGTCGTCCTCTTCAAACTAGACAGAGATTCAGAATTGCGAGATCTATTGCAAATAGCTGTCATGTTGCTTCTGAGTGTTGCTTAATAAAAAGGATCGAAACCGATATAAGTCCAAAGCAATTTTATAATTAATAGGCTTATATTTTTATTTTAATGCATTGAATAAATGAAATGTTTATATCAAAGTTTAATTTTGCTACTACTTCTATTGTCCATTCGTTATAGCGCAACTAGACTGTGCATTAATTTCTCAGCTTAACCTATCTCATACGTCTGAAACTGTTATTCATTCCGAGCATACAATCATCGAACCAAAAGTAATGCCGTCGAGATAGATTCAACAAGGTACTTTCCTGTGTATTACGAATCAATTTCGAGTTCTTATTACTTTATTCTTTGCACACTCATGGTGAATCAAGCTTGGGTTTGATTAACATACAAGGTAGTGAAATAGAAGTTTTCGTTTCATTTTATGCAGTTAATACATGGTAGATTTTTTTCATTATAATATATACTTTCGAGAATGTTTAACAAAACTTGTAACGGCCCAACACTCTTTTCTCTGGAAGGCAATGATAATGTTTTAAATAATGCTAATGATATTTTGCCAACTGATACTGTTGGGAAAGTTTAATGTTCACTTAAAAAATAAGTTTAAGCCCTTTACGAACAGTATTAGTCATTCGAAGTTTAGTTTAGTTCTTATTAACGTCGCACAAGAAGCAACACGAGGGCTATTGGCAACGTGCCTCGTAATTTGGAACTACGGTCAAGTGACGAGGACGACACCTGACCTAGCACACCCCTCTCCTAACATCCACACCACACCAAAGGGAGGACTTTGGGTCCCGAACAGTTTTAACGTGCATCAGCCCCGGCTACACTGCGGGTCTTTGGCGGCCAAGGATCGAACCCGTGACTGAATGAAATCCGCCGGCCGCTAGTTCACGACCATGACCACTAAGCATTCGTGGCCCATTAGTCAGACGAAAGCTTAAAAAAGAGAAAACTGAAAACTTGAAATGGATTTAAAAAAAAAAAAATCATCATCTGTGTCTGATCCAAAAAATTGTTAAAAGAGTTAGATTCGAAGTTATAATAGAGAAAAATAAAATTAAATTTAAAAAAAAAAAGATTTTCGATCTGCTTTTTGGTTCTGACATGTTCTCTCATCTCGTTGAACAAACAAATTTATATGCTCAGCAAAAGAATCGTCAAGAATTTACTGCATCTGAAGCCTACATGAAAACGTTTACTGGAATATTATTGCCTATAATATATATTTTTTTACCTAAGAAATGTATTAGTCTCCTGATAAGGACATTTCTGATCCCATATTGTACGAGAATCTATGCCACTTTTGCAACATAGATGTATGAAACAGATTTTGCATTTAGCTGACAATCGTCGATTAGATAACACCAATAAATTATACAAAGGGAGGCTATACCTAAATTTACTAAATATAGAATTTCAACAATTTGGTATATCCTCCCACGACATAAGTATGGATAAGCAAAAGATTCCTTACGGAGGGAGGCATTCGGCATAGCTGTTTTTAACAGGAAAAACGATATGTGAAATACATAAAATCAATTCTACGTGCGAAAATAAACAAGGTAAAAGGCTTACCTCGTTTTCGAATCCAAAAGGCGGGATGAATCAATCTGCCGTTTCGCTTCCGAATCCTAAATGGCAATTTGAGTTGTTCCGGAAATTCTACACAATAACTACATCAAAGAATGACGTCCAAAATTGTTATTATTTTTGCAGAATTATATTAAAATAAGATTATCTACAGATATTAAATTTGACACTTGAATTAGAATACAATTATCACTCAAAGGAGATATACACGACCGATGAGTTCGAAAGTTCAGTTCGTAATGGTTTGTTTTCCCGCTCCAATCTTCACTTCCCTTCAGAAAACGTCTGGTTTCCTCAGCTCGGTGGCGTAGCTTGTAGCAGAACGGAACAGATAAGATTTGTATACAAAGTATGGACTCTGACATCATCTGATAGATATGTATTTAATTTTGATATCTATGCAGGTAAGTCGGTGGATCCAAAAATATCAGAATATCAAGAATTTGGTCTTAGTGGAAGGGGGGTATTAAATTTGCTTATAGCGTTGTTGAATCTCCCACCAATCATGCTATTTACTTTGATAATTTTTTTACGTCTTTTCAACTTCTCTGTCATCTAAAAAAATAAATATTTTAATGCTACAGACACATTCCGATAAATCCGGATACAAAAGTGTCCAATAGAAAATGTGAAATGCATTCGAAAAAAAGACAGAGATTATTACGATTTCCAATATGAAGAGAAAAGCAAAATAAGTTTCGTTCAATCAAATGACATCTCTATTGTAACTGTCGGTTTAACATTTGGGGAAAAAATTAGCCCGAAAAAAAAAGGTTTTTCCGCTACTCCAAAACGCAGAAGAAAAAGGTGTTCGTATCTCAACCCTATCTAATTGAACAGTACAACTCTAAAATGGAAAGTGTTGATTCGAGCGACGATCTAGTGTCTAATTGCAGGATAAGAGTTGGTGGTAAAAATGATGGGGGCCAATATTTACTAATTATATTGATGTGTCCTTGGTAAATGCCTGGAACAGACGTGAAATTGTAATGTTCCTTTTGCAAACATTTTTTGTGAATAGAGGGTTAGCAAAAAACAGATCAGTAACGGGAGACCTAGTAATTTCAATATTTCCAAGTTTTTAGGAGCATTTCATGGACATTTTATCGTAAAGTTCGAGGGAAAATGTACACTGCAATGCAAAAATTTTTTATGGCCAAGCTGTTTATAGCTGCAAATTTCATAAAGTATCTTTACATTATAATTGTAAAGAAGTTTTTCATGCTTGACTGTTTCAATCAAAAAAATATAATTATTTTTAAAATAAATATATTTTAAATTTTTGTATTAAAGATAATGTAAAGTGATCTGTAAATTTCTAAAACGTTACGCAGTTCAAAGTGACCGATTGATGCACCCAAATAAAAGTACTTCTTAATAAATTCATACTCACTTTGTATTCTCATTTTGCTGAAGTTGAGTGAAAGTAACACTAGTTTTCAACAGATAATAGCATTTTTTTTTTTTTTTTGTGTTCACTGTAAATTTAAGTTCCGCATGCTTAATTTAGTAAATAATATTAATTGTGTGGGGGGAAAACCCTTGTAATTTTTGTGGTTAATGGGTACCTTAGTCAGTATATTGAAATCTCATTCATCTAAAATATTTCATGCAATAGAAATATTATGAAAATAAATGGTAGCACTCTTACGCCATGAATGCATTTTTGTATATACCTCATCTCTTAATTTAAATATTTACTTAACTTTAGGTAGAGTCTGCCGTATTTTATTGTGAAACATATAAGATCTCATTCCACCCGAAGCCAGTTTATGGAAAAACAGATAAAAGAGTGTTTCATCGAAAATTCAACTAAGTTCAAAAACCACATAAGTAGTGATGCGAATATTTGGAAAATAATGAAGCAACTCAGATTGTGTTTCAAAATAAAAGGAAGGAAGCTTATTGGTTAGCGCTCAAGTGTTTTTTCGTGAACAAAATCATATTCATTAACTTAACATATAGGAGTTCATTGTGGAAAAATGAAGATATTTTGGATATTTAAGGGATAGGAAAGTTTCCTCTCAAAAATACATTAAAATATATCCCCGAAACCTAAAAGTACTTTAGATAATAACGTATAACACAAGAGAAAATTAATTCCTAGAAAAAGGGACTTCATTTAAAAATTATTTCAATTCCTTCTTAAAAAATTCTAATATGTACTTCTAAATAATTTCGTTTAAAAATTAGAGTTATAAATCATTTATTTACTTAAAGATAATTCTCAGAAGATTTTTTTTATGATACTACATTTAAAAACGTGATGCTTATTTCTGTTATTCATATTCCACTTATCACTGGTAAGTAAAGAATAAAGTCCATTCAGAAAACTTTCAAGAAAATATCTAACCCTGAAACCAGAACAAAAACATAATTCAAATAATTTTCCTTGAAAAGGAAAAAAAAAAGTTCGTTTCTGTGTTTCTTTTGACAAAAGAGTGACATTTTTAAATTTATAATCTTATACAACACGTCTCACCACTAAAATCAAACTGATACAGAAGTTTCAATGAACTAAAGTTTTGAACAAGCCCAATCAGTACCCAGACAACAATGGCAATGAATACGCATCTGTTCCTTTCAAATGTTACTGTCAAATTAAGTAAAGATGCAACACGTGGTTATTAAATAAAACTTTATAATTCACCGAATTTTAGATTTGACGGTATATAAAGGTGACAAAATAATCGAGAAATCTATGTGTAAACCTCTATATCTCGTGGAAGAGAATGAAAAACCGTCTGCTCGCTTTGGTAGCGCTCGTCGTTGTGGTTCCGCAGGAGGAAGTAAGAATGTAGTTCAGTTTAATCTGGTATTTTAGAATATTTATTTACAATAAAAAATTTACAATAAAATAATATTAAGACTTTGAAATATCTATCATAAAAGACCAATAGTATTTCAAAAAAAAAATATTGTATAGTTAACAAATTAATTATATACAGAAAAAACAGGCAATAAACAACTGTATTAAAGAAAAGTGTTTTAAAGATAAATGTATAAATGTTAATGCAGTGAAATTAGAATATAACTCCAACTTTTTATTTTTCTTGTTTTTATTAAAATTTTGTAAATACATTTAAAAATTAAACCATAAATAGCATGAATAGTTAACTTATATTTTCATCGCTTAATCTCTGAAAAAATCTATTTCTTTTCTGGTATTGTTTCAAAAAATTCTTTCAATTCTAATTTACTTCAAATTATTTTCAGCCAAGGATTTTTCTGGAAAGGTATGGTATTTCTTTCTCTTTCTACTTTTATTATTTTAACAAAAATTTTATTCAGTACATTAAAGAAAATTTAATTTTAGCTATATAAACACATAATATAATCGGCCTTACGTGATTTGATGAATATTTGATTTTACACTTTCTTACTAGTATTTATCCGAAATACTTGATCTTCAATATCCAATAAAATTTATTAAAACCTTTTTTTTTTCATTTAGAGTAAAGTTTTAATATGACAATTATAAATAAACATTGATCATTCAAACCGTAAAAGGCAAATAATTTTATAAATTAAGTATGTATAATTAAATTAAAAAATCGTAATCAGAGGAAAACAAAAATAATTTAATAATTTTTTATTTTCCATCTTTAAAACTAATTTGTATTACCTGCAAAGTATCTCGAAGACAAGAAAAAAAGAAAGAAATATTTATACTTTAATTTCAAATCCTAAAAGTCAATCGAAGATAAGACCCAGAGCAAAAAACGATTATTTTACCAGATTTTAGATCATTATTTGTAATTTGTAATAACATTTTAGTTTTACTATGAAACAAACTTTGCATATTATATTTGTTATTAATGATACCATCAATATAGTCTTGTTTTATGTTCATTTTATTTAAATATTTATGCTTGAATAAAAAAAAAAAATTTAATGAGGTAAATGTTTTATATTCCCTATATAAAATTTACAAATAACATTGAAGACACCTGCTTAATGTAATAGGAATTATCTTTAACTGTGTACTAAAAAATGTAATTTCAAATATGACGTGTGGATTCATTCATCACCGCTTAATTTATTTTGAAGACCAATCCATTCTCTTTTTTTTGTGAACCATTCAAATTTAATGCTTTTTGATTATGAATCACGAACATTCTACGTATCAGCTCTGTCAGAATAAGTTCCCGCTTTTTTGTTGACTATTTTCTTTTTTTTGCTTTTTTCTCTATCTCGGTGTGTTTTATAATATCAAGAATTGTTTTACTTTTGTATAATATATCATGTTGCATTTCCCTCATAAATAAAATAACATGTATTGAAAAATGGATTTAAGCTTTCGTCATAGAGCAATGTAACCGTAGCATCATTGT
>BMAW01050684.1:0-10640 GCA_019974015.1 Nephila pilipes
CTGATGAGAAGACAGCAGAAAGTGTTGATTGGAGTGCCTTCTGTGAGTAACCAGCTGAGATAGAATAGCTTCGACTCCTTTGGTTGATAAAGATTTCCATAACTGAAATTGGTTTTATATAACTGCCTTCGAAACGAAACGAATCTCCTGAAGCCGAATTAAAGATAACTGATCAGCCAGCCCAGGGAAGAGCGACGACCCACGATCCACGGTAATTGGTAAGCTGAAAACCGTGAAGTTGTAGAAGTTCCCTTTAAATCAGAACCCGTGATGTTTGTCAATCGAGATCTGCGGAGAGCAGCAGATCTTTACCATCCCTTCCTGCGCAGATCACTCGGGATAAAGGATCTTTGATCATTAAGCGTGTCCAGTTTTCTCCTTCCGCGCTCTCCTTCCTGATGTCGATCTCTTCGGTTGTCAACCCAGGGTTAAGCGCGCAAGAACTGAGTAATGAGCCAACTGTACTCCACGCGTAACGGCGAAGCAAAAACCCACTCCAGCAGAAAGTGGTCGAATGCCGCACTCCAATATCTCTTCTCTGAAATTCTCACCTGGCTCACGAAATTGTTCCGCAAAAGTATAACTGACCCCTCAGCTTGGGGAGGCAGATTATCGAAACGACTCTTTGGGGAACTTAAAAATCTATCAGCAAGAAATCTCCCCTTTCTCAAGGCGCAGAAAAAGTGATGCAAATAAACTAAACCATCCAAGTGCTCCGAGTTATCCCGAATTTTCCCTCACGCGTTCGTGTGTGGATAAGATCTAAAGCAGCATCTCCCATCATCATCCTGGTTTCCTCCCTAACTTCATTGTAATTTCATCCACCCCAGAAAATCAAAGCGGGTAGGGAACCCGACCTGGGACGATTTGAGACCTCAAGTCTCTTCAAAATTAGACACCTGCTGTATCGCAAAGAATAAGATGAGAATGGCGAAAAGTTAATAAGGCAAACACTTTTCATCTGATTGTCAATATATCAGAAGTCCTAAACGCTGTATTATTTTTAAATGTTCATTGGCCTCTACATTTTAATTACTCACATTGTTTGCATTTGTTAAATCAATCTCATCATCCCATCTGAAATTTTCACGTTCGGAAATAGAGAATTCAGTCACATGCTTCACAAAATAGTCTACACCTCTCCTGAGTTTCTAACTGATGCTGCTAAGAAATGTAGCCACAAGTAAAAGTGTGAGTATATTTTGTAACATTTTCCGTAAACCAGGAACATTGTAAATAAATAAAACAGAAAAACAATAATCAAAACAAAACGATACACAAAGAACTGTGATGAAAAAAGAGCTGTTGATGCTATACATATTTCTCCGGGGCCGTAAAAAGTTTAGGTTTTTCACATCTGTTTAATTAAATATTTACAGTTTTTCAAAACTTCTCCTTATTTATCCAATGATATTCTTGACAACTTGTTACATACGCTTAAATAGATCACTTAACGAATGTAGAGAAGAAATGGCGTGTACATCTTGATTTAAAATTCTGTCGAGACAAACAACTATCGATGAGGGTAAATAACGAAATTTTTCACTCTGAAACGAATTCTTTTTCAGCTAAAAGATTGAGAAATATGTTAACACATATAAAAACAATGTAGTAGTCATACTTCATTTAATTGAAAAACTGCTCTTCCCTTTATTTTTGGCCTCCTCTGAGTTCCTTTTGAAGAAACAAACCCTGGCAAGAATACAATTTTTCGTACCGATTAAAAAATGAGAATTCTCCAAATTTATAAAAGTCTGAAAAATGTAACACGTATCAGAAAGACATTTTCGCTAACAATGTTATCATGGTGAAATGGAGAAAGTAAAGATGAATCAAGTTTGTTTTCGTACCGCGCTGCTTGTTTCATATTCGCCATAATTTTAGAATTATTTGATTGGTAGAAGTTAACTTTTTCTTCAAATTAAGATTCTTTTTGTAATTTTATCACGTATTGAAAATTTCTCTGTGGTAAATCGATGTGGCATTGATTAAAGCTAGAATAAAAATTTTGCCTCTTCTTTAAAAATCTTTTTAAAAATACTAAATTTACATACATAAATCACCGTCGTTCATCACAATATTCAAATTGAGCGCCCGTAGCAACCAAGAAAGAATACTCTGGGAACCGGAAGAAACGCTGTAGTTCCGATGCAGGAAAAATAACAAAAGAACTGTTTCGAAACCGCAGCACAGAGATGTGGATTAAGAGAATCTGAAATCAAAAGAAAGAAAGTGCAAAATTTATGAATCTGAAATTAAGAAGCGCAGGGGCCGCGGCACACAGCAGCCCCCTGCCAAATAAATTGTACCCCGCTAACTACTATGTTTGTAGAAGTGGCGAAATCCACCATCCCGCTGTCGAAGTAATGGCACCAGCCGCCCGCGGGGAGAGGAGAGAGATTTTCCCAGATCATGATATCTCCAGTGCCAGGGTGGGGCATACCCCAACCTGGCAGAAACCAAACCACTTATTGAAACGGTTGCTTTAAAAATAGTGGTGGTGTTGTTAATGAAAACCGATCTCGCTCGAAGGGCGATTTCAGTTTCATTAGCAGACTGAACTAGGGAAGTTGCGCTTTCTGTTTTCTCCAAAAATGTGAATTGTTTTGCTTTAGGGGGTCTAGAAGAGAGGCGAAATTGAAAAAGCTTTCAGTTTAGTCCCACTGTAACAAATGACTGAACCTTTCTTCTCTCGCCATTTGATCTTTCTGCAACAGTTGCTCTGTTCCTTCTTCTTTGCACACAATTTTTCTTCTTTATGGTTGGTTCATGATGATAGATTTTTGGGATTTCCATAGATTTTTCTCCGAATTCTGAATTGGATAGATCTTTGAAAACCTTCTGGCTCGAAAACCAATCAACATTTTATTATATTATCTCCAAGAAAGAACATTATTTTTAAGGCGCCTGTAACTCCATACACCTGATGTGTTTCTCCTGAATTCATTTCTCGTAGTATTTCTCCTGCTTAGGCGTAAAATGAACTGATGGTTGCCATAGTAGGCATGAATTACGCGCGGTGAGCGAAATCCCACCAACATCTTAATTAATGAACTGAAATAGGCCAAGAGATTGGAAAGCGACTTTCTTTTCAAACTTTCCTCAAACAGGATATATGCTGCCGGTTTGAAGAAACGGTCCTAAACTGAAACGGATATAAATAAAGCTAATACAGGAAATATAGTTTCATCATCTAAACTCTTTAGACAGCGTTAGATAAGAGTCTTACGTTTATCCCGGACAGCCAGAAATCAAAGTATGCATTCTTCCAGAAGAAGAGCAAGGATCAGGCTCAAGTGCCTGTTACACCCCCAAACAGTACAACCCATTTCTTCCGCACCAAATAAATATTGCTCAGGAAACAGGACTCGACGCTACTATGAATAATTAATAATCATGTTTGATGCCCAGGGAGCAAAATAGTCTTTATCTTTTGGTAGGTCAGGAAGATGAACAAGTTCAGGGGGAAAATGAAAATCATCTGTAATCCTGAACAAGCCTTTGTGGTAGAAAGAGAGAGAGAGAGAGAGATGTGTGTGTCAATGTGGAGCTACAGCAATGTGACGACGATGCAAATTATTCTTTTGAATAGAAATGAACGCTTCAGGATAGATATAAATGTCTTTTGTGAACGGAAGCAGTGAAATTGTTTTTGTTAAAAGCAACAGATATTCTTTTATGTGTTATTATTTCCCTTCAGCAACGACACCCCTCGTTCTTCGCTCGCAGAGAGCAATGCAAGAATGAGCTGTGGGAAGTTGTGTTCAACCAACAGGACGAAAGAGGAAACAACAGATGCTTCGCAAAAGCATTGACGCCGGAACGTCCTCATCCCTAAGAGATCTTTTGCCAGATATTGCGTACTTCCCCTGATACCATCCATATCTGAATCGTAAGTAAATAGGCTGATGATATTCTCTTTTTCCCTCCTCTTTGACTTCCTCCTTATTCATTCTCCTTATGGATCCCCATTTTTAAACCTGACCGATATTTCTCTCAAAACGTCAACTGTTCCCGCTGATCTTCTTAATTATCTGCGCGAAGCTTTATCGGTCAAGTCAGAACGATCTTCTTCTCTCCAATAACCTGAAAGAGAACTCCTAATCTGCCCCAGTGCGCCGCGCCATTACGTACGTAGCAAAACACTTAGGCTCCCCTCTCCGATCCAGAAGGTTGCTTCCAGAACTCCAGGGCGGATTTGAGTGACACTATCTCTTCAATAAACCGTCCAATAATCCGAACTCCTGGCAGTAAAAATGAACTCCTTTCCTTAGGGATGTGCTCGCTTTTCTGATATCGCTGCAGGGGGATGGATAAGCTCCTGAGAACTCACCCATTAAGTGCCTGTGGCGGATGGAAATCATTAATAGTTTGCGGGAAGCTTTTATCCCTTCCGAAATTCATGAAACAAGCAAATCCACCACTCTTATAGCGGATCTGTCAGCCGTTTCTACCATTTGGCTGAAACTCTTTACTGCACGTACTGAATCATTTTCCACTACTTTGCTCATATTTATATGAGCCGCCTGGTAGCAGTCAATGCATGCATGCGGTTAAGTCCCACTACCAAAAATTGAGAAAACCACTGTTTCTTTTTGATGTTAATTAGTTTTAAAATTCTCTGGTTTATTAATTTAATCAGAAAAAGTGTATAAAAGTCTTTTCGATAAAGTGTGTAAAACTCCAGCAAAACAAGATATGTGTAGGATGTTTAAACAAAAATGTGTTTTTATTGAAATACCACAAAGCATCCTAAAAATTTTAGGACTTGAATTTTTGGGAAATGAAAAGGATGGTGGGTTAATTATTAATTTGTTAAGAAGTTACTTATAGGACTCTCTTTTCAGTAAGTTACCAAAATTCAACATCGAAAAGAAGAAGAAGAATTTGATTTTAGCTTTTCAAAAAGTTTATGTAAAAATATTGATAAAAGGTAGACTAGACAATGGTTTGAAATTATTACACAATATATTCAGAAGTTAAGGCAAAAAGGGCCGTCTAACCTAGAAAAAGTAACAACGAGTAAATCCTTTAATAACTAAGGCTATCATTTATTTCATCAAAATTTCCACCAGGAAAAATATCAAAAATGGACTTAACCGCATTGGCTCTCATATGGCCCTCGTTCATATATGCCCGTCATCTTTCTTTCAAACTTCGCATCTTTTTGTGACTGTCTTCTATGTAAGTTCCATTTTAAATCCCATTGCTTCTTTTGATTTTTCTTTTTCCCGAAAGCGCGCAAACCCCGATAACGGATGTGTAGTGAAAATCGAACCATTAGATCAGCCTTCTTTCCTGAATCCCATTGTAATCCATCGAAACCAAAAAGGCACACCGATACTCTGAATAACTCATCCTCCTCCCATCAATAAACTATAACCTTAATTTCCTCCCTGAGATTTAGATCTCACACTTCCAGGTGGGAATTTCTCCCGAGAACACCGACTCCACCACCTGACACTTTGTGTTGTATGTTGTCCATTTGGCAAAAAGTAACCATTTCCTCCATGAGTCTTCTTGATTATAACCTTTGGGGTAAATTGCCTTTGTGGGGATTACATGTGCAAAGATGTGTGTGGAACCTCATTTCTGCGGACAAAGAATCTTTTTGAGATCGATTTGACCTATCAAACCATCATCCTCGAACTCCCAGGTTTGGAATCGATGCCACCCCCAGTCCCTTCCTCCCGCCCGACCCTGAGATGCCGCGTGGTGAGTGAAGGGTAAGTCCTCTGCTCTTCCTCCCTGCTGGCCAATGCAAGATTGGCCAAACAAGAACCTGGTGCGGTAAGATAGCTTCGACAATTCATCTACTCTCCGGTCCGGGAAGCCCTCCCCGCCAACTCCTCCCGATTTCCTTTATCGATCCTCTTCCCCGGATAGAGATCCATGTCCCTGGCTTTCTGAATAAGAGATATATACATTTCGCAGGCTCCATCATCAACAAGGTGCGCCAATCTTAAACCGACGCGAGAAAAACCTTCCGCGATCCAACCGTGAGAAGGCGCGTTCTCCCCGCTAACGGGACTTTCGGGTGAGCCAACCTTCTCTAGATCCGTTTCCTGACCTGGGAATGAAGACCTTCAGTGCGGGAGGAGACTCCTGAACTGTAGCAAAAACCACCGCATATTAGCCGGAATCCTGATCCACTCCTCAAATGTCCTGACTCTGGCTTTCTCTTGTTTCTTCACTGTTTTGTCGTTAGCTCTTTCATCAATCTAAATTCTTCTACTTTTTATTAAATTCATTCTTCCGATCTGTATGGGGAGCACTCATGCTTGAGATTTGCTATATGTTTTTCAACCGGAGATTTCGTACAAAACCCAGGAGAAGATTAATTGATAATCACACACTGGAGCAGGAAAGCAGCTAAGAGTTTAGCCATTCTTTAACGAATGGTGGCGTTAGGACTCTGCTGAGGTTTTTCACTTCATAAATCACGTCTCGGTTTTTAATCAATTTGAATTGCATGGGGATTACCAACTCCACATTCGTAATTTATGAGATGGAATCATGATTGAAGCAGATACATGTATATCAAGACAGGAATGGATCAGGAGAAAGAGGAAAATAAAGGGAGATGGAGAGGAATGACGGATCTGTCTGATAAAGGTTGATTGTAAGATCGAATGGAGCGCTCTCATAATCAGTTTTCTTCGAAGAGAATCGGGAGATTCTGGATGGTCAAAAAGATAACCATCGTAGCAAGTTAGTGTGGAAGATTTAATCGGCACGAGGATCCAGTTGTGCAGTGTGAAAACATGTAGGTTCTTGACTAAATTGGGAATCGATAGATTGAATTGAGAAGTCTAGTGAGAAAGTACCGATCTTTTACATCTCTTCGGTGACTACTGATAAAGGTCTGGTTTCCTATTTCATGTAAGTGTGTAACCAGTTATTTATTTTTCTTGTTGCTGGTTTCACTGTGGCATGGCACAAGAACTGAGTAATGAAAGCAATCTGTACGCAATGGCACAAATCTTACTCCAGCAGAAAAAATTTTAAATGCCTACAAATGCCGCATCATCTTTCGAATTCTGTACTATTCACGAAATTGTTCGCAAAATTCAATTCCTCAGCTTGGGAGGCAGATTATTTGGAATAATTTTTGGGAATCTTAAAAAAATTACTTGGCAGAAATTCTTTCAAGGAGTGAATAAAACTATCTGGGGTGTCGAAAGTCCGAATTTTCACATGTGTTTCGGATAAGACGGTGCATTCATACCTCATTCGCAATTAATAATATTCAGAAATTGCAGAACATCCGAATGGGATGATTTAGACTCCGTTTCTCTAAATTAGACACTCGCTGTATCGGCAAAGAATAATATGAGAATGGCGAAAAAGTTAAGCTAAAAAACACTTTTCAATGATTGTCAATATACGAAGTCCTCGAAACGCTGTATTATTTTTTTAATGTTCTGTTACCTCTATTTTATACTCCGCGTTCATTTCGTTTACTCGGACAACTCCTCATCAATCCCATCTGAAATTCTTCTACCGTTCGGAACATAAGAATTCAGTCATGCTTCACAAAATAGTCTCTACACTCCTCTCAAGTTTCAACTGATGCTGCTAAGAAATGTAGCCATAAGAAGTGTGAGTAATATTTCTTGCACATTTTCCGTAAACCAGGAACATTGTAAATACCAAAACAGAAATAAACAATCAAAACGACGACAATAAAAGAACTGGTGATGAAAAAAGAGCTGCTTGAATGCACGATATTTCGCGGGGGCCGTAAAATATTTAGGGTTTTCTCAATAATCTGTTTAATTAAATATTATACAGCTTTTTCAAAACTTCTCCATTAATTTATCCAATGATATTCTTGACAACTTGTTACATACGCTTAAATTAGATCACTTAACGAATAAAAGAAATGCGCTGTAACATTTCGATTAAAAACGGTCGAAAGACAAATAAACTATCGATGAGATTAACGAAATTTTTGCCTCTGAAACGAATTTTTTTCAGCTAAAAGATTGAGAAATAAGGTTAAATATATATAAAAAAAAAACAATGTAGTAGTCATACTACGAAACTGCTCTTCCTTTATTTACTCCGAGTTCCTTGAAGAAACAAACCTGCAAGAATAATTTTTCGTACCGATTAAAAAATAAGAATTCTTATAAAAGTCTGAAAAATGTAACACGTATCAGAACATTTTCTGCCAATGTTATCATGGTAGAATGGGATAGTAAAGATGAATCGTTGAGTTTTCTACCGCGCGTTTGTTTCATCGCTATAATTTCGATTTATTTATTAACTTTCTTTTCTTCAAATTAAGATTCTTTTGTAATTTTCTCACGTATTGCAAATTATTCCTCGGTAAATCGATGTGGCATTGATTAAAGAATAAAAAAGTTTTTATTTCCTTTTAAAAATCTTTTGTTACTAAATTTACATAACCGTCGTCTAATACAATATTCAAATTGAGTGCCCGTAGCAAATCAAAGAAAGAATAATTCTGGGGAACGGGAAGAAATCCCGTAGTTCCGATGCAGAGGACAAAGAACTGTTTCGAAAATCGTATGCCAGAGATGTGGATTAAAAGAATTCGAAATTCAAAAGAAAAAAATTATGAATCTGTTTTTCAAGAAGCGCAGGGGCCGCGCATACCGCAGCCCCGCTACCAAAAATTGTGCACCCCAAGCAACTACTGTTTGTAGATGTGGCGAACGTCAACCTGCCGAAGTGCAATGGCAAGCCTCAGCTCGGGAGATCCTTCTTCCTGATCAAGGATATCTCCAGTGCCAGGTAAGTATACCCCAACCGCAAAAACCAAACTATTTATTGAAACGGTTGCTTTAAAAATAGTGGTGCTGTTGCTAATGGAAAAACCGATCTCGCTTCGAAAGGGCGATTTCAGTTTCATAGCAGACTCGAATTCATAGGGAAGTTATGCTTTCGTTTTCTCCAAAAAATGTGTAATGTTTGCTTAGGGGTCGAAGATGAAGTGAAATGGGTTGGAAAGCTGTTTAGTCCCACCGTACTCGTCGACTGAACTCTTTTCGCGATCTTTCGCAAAATGTGCTTCTCTGTTCTCTTTGTACACAATTTTTTTTCTTGTTTTTGTTGGTTCGTTGATAATATTTTGGATATATTTTTTTTTCCAATTTGAATACGGGATTTTTTGTTCCTTCGTTTCGAAAACTTAAAATTGTTATTTATTGAGAAAATATTCTGGATCGAACATTATTTTATGCCTGCAATTCCATGGACTGATGTGTGTTTCTCTCTGGAATACAGGGGTTGGACAAAAATATGGAAACACCTTTTAAAAAACATGTTTCTTTGCTTAATATGGTGTAGGAAACCCGTTGGCATCCAAAACAGCTTGCAGTCTTCTCGGAATGGATAAATACAGTTCCTGTATGTGTGCCAAGGGAATATTATACCATTCTTCCTGCAAAACGGTGGCAAGTTCAGATAACGATGTTGGCGGTGGATAACGAGAACGCACTTTCCGTTCCAATGTAGACCACAAAGGTTCGATAATATTCAGGTCTGGTGACTGTGGTGGCCAGGGGAGATGGGACAAATCCTCCTCTTGCTGAGAAAACCAGTCCTGGACAATGTGAGCTGTGTGAACAGGGGCTTTGTCGTCTTGGAAGACACCATCACCATCGGGGAACAAAATTTGTACCATGGGATGAACTTGATCTGCCAAAATGTTCACATAAGTCTTGGCAGTCATGTGCCCTGACACAGTTATCATGGGGCCAGCAGAGAACCACGATATGGATGCCCAAACCATAACAGAACCCCCGCCATGTTTCACTCTTGGCAACAAGCAGTCTGTATTATAGGCTTGAGATGGCGTTCTCCAGACGTAAACTCGGCCAGAAGTGGGAAATAATGTGAAAGAAGACTCGTCAGACCATATTACACGCTTCCACAGCCCTATAGTCCAGGCTTTATGACTTAAACACCACCTTTTCCTGTTACGGGCATTAGCATCACTGATGAGTGGCTTCTCAAATGCAGCACGGCCAGAAATTCCCTGTTTATGAAACTCCCTTCTAATTGTTTTGGTACTCACAGGGTTCTGTAACACAACATTCATTTCAGCAGTAACTTTTGCAGCTGTGGTCTTCTTATTTTTCGTCACAATTGTCCTTAATGATCGTCTGTCCCGATCACTCAGCACACACTTTCGTCCGCGCTGTGATTTAGCAGATGATGTTTTTCCGCTTTTCAAATATGCGGAATAAATCTTCGATACAGTACCTCTCAAAACACTAAACACCTCGGCTACCTTGCTTACGGAAGCACCTACCATACGTGCTCCAACAATTTGCCCACGTTCGAAGTCTGTTAACTCTGACATAATGCAATGACAACCTCACATAACAGTACTCCGACAACAACTGAACTGTTTAGCACATTTACGAAGTTGTATAGGTGGCGTTAGTAGTCAAAAACGCGAGCGCCACCTACATATTTCATTAAAATCAATCTTTCTTTTCAAACATGCATTTTACAAGGTGTTTCCATATTTTTGTCCACCCCCTGTATAAAGCCTTAAGTATATCCATCAATATTATTAAATCCATCGTCAACGAATCTGAAACTAAAGTCAATGAAATTGTTTAAAATTCGAAATTTTGATGTAGATAATTTTCTTTGTGAGA
>BMAW01050702.1:0-11039 GCA_019974015.1 Nephila pilipes
ACACACACACACACATATATATATATATTTATATATAATAAGCACAGTAAAATATGTAGTAGGGAAAATATAATGTTCTAATGTCTTTGGTTTTCTTCAATCTCAAACAGAACCATGCAACTGCTAAAATATTTTCGCTGTAAGACCTTGAGGCCAATTTCTCAGACTTTTACTGAAGGCCTTTCTTTGTACCATTTCAAACACTCTCTTCTAACTTTTTTTAGAAGAAACCTTTAGCGAAGTCATCCGGATAAAGCTTATTTAACAAACGAGAAAACATTTGGTGAAACAATGTAATATTTGAAATTCCACAGTAAATGAGAAATTTTTCTAAAAGCCCTGAAAACAAAGAATTGCTTCGAGAGGGAAAAAAAGGTCCCAAAAACCAAAGTTTGATTTCTCCAAACTCATTTCTTCAAAAGCGTGATTTCTGTTTTCACTAAAATACACAATCATAGACTCGTCAATTGAAAAAGTATCAGACAAGAAGCAGTTTAAAGCTGAGTAGAATGTTAGTAGACGGTATTTTAACTATGGAATTTACAATGTATAGTTCCTATAAACATCAAAACACATTATTCAATATAAACAAAAATAGTAATTTTTAAACAATTTTCGAAATTGCACAACATCAGGCAGCAACACTGAAGTTAGTAGATTTCCCTACACTTGCAAGATATAGTATTTTATTCAAAAAAAATATCTTAAATTTAATAGTAATATATGGGCCTTCTCTTAGATTATATTTTAGTAAACTATATATATATATATATATATATTTCAAAAAAAAAAAATAATAATAATAATTAAAAAAAAAAAAAAAAAAAAAAAAAAAAAAAGCTGCTTAAACATTCCTAAGGTCTTAGAAAGTATACGTTCCAAGTTCACCAATTTCATCAGTTTTTAAGCAATAAGAGTTAGCATGAAATGTAAAAGATATTAATTTATAAATATATTTATGAAGATATTATTTCATTTATATTTTTCTTTTCTATATAATCCAGCATTAACAAGTAGTGATAAGCATAAAGTGATTTTTAAGGGTAACAGGACGTCGTAGGGAAATTGAAATGACGTGTTTAAAACCCTTTATTTTTTGTAACATTTATGTTTTAAAAATAAAATGTACAGCTTAGAAATTTTGCAAGCCTAATAACAATATTTCTCTTATTTCATTGGACTATAAAATTAATTTTTTGGCCAAAAAGTTTTTTTTCCCTTTTAGTTGAATAGGAACATGATTAATGAGATATATTTGCATTCATGTATAAATTTATAAGCAATATTCCATAAATTTACAACATATTTTACTCATTATATAGAAAACAATACACAAACTAAAGTGAACATATATATATTTTTGGTGATATTACTGTATATTTTGTTTGAAAAATAATTAAACTTCGTAATTTGGGAAATTTTACTCTTTATTCTTTTTTTTTTCATATATATATTATTTCTTAAAAATTAGATATTTTAAATAGGGAAAAAAATTTTAAGTTCACTATATGCATATATACCTTATATAATGAAATATAAGAAATTTGGAACCATATTGTGTAATAATTTTCTTTAAAATGGGACCCAAATACAATGAAATCTTACAAAACATGTCCATGTTCAAAAGACACTTAAAAAAATCTTTATGAGGGAAAAAATTACTTTTATAGTTGTATAGAAAGACTATCAAATCATTATTAGGCACACAAAAAAAATCTAAGCTCTTCTAAGAATTTGAAAAGATGTATATAACAAAATCAAGGAGTTTAAGGTATAATATTCCATAATTCCTCGGATATCCTGGTACCTATAAAGGCATATATAAACTTTGAGGCGTTTAATAGGAAAGCTGGTAGGTTAGTTAGTGGCAGAGACTGTGAATTGAAGTCATCAATGTGAGAAATCTGTGTCATATCTTCCTTGAATAAGGATCTTTAGGAGTGATCTTAGAGAGGATCTTCAGACGATCACTAAATCGAGACGCTATGTATAAATCTTGAAAGGAATCGATTCCGATTGGTTAGGTAAGGTAAACATTTCATTATTACAGCAAACACTAGATCAGTAGCGTATAAGAACCTTTGCCACAGACAGATTAGGCTAGGGAAGGAATTTGATTATTCATATATCTGAATAAAATGACTTGACTATCATCACTAAGTTGTTTCTATTCGTTAGACTATTGCTTCCTGACTGATTTAAATAAATTAAGAATAGTTTGGTTTAATAACGCACAATAGGAGCAACACGAAGGGAATTGGTGAAGGACCTCGTAATTTTTTAACCTCAGTCAATTGACGAGAACGACATCTGAGCTGGCACGTCCCTCTCTTAGATTTCACACTATGCCATTGTAGGACGTGACGCCTCCACAGATTTAACGTGCATCAACCTCAACTACATGATGCTTCTTTTGTGACTTAAAGACTCGAACTCACGATTCGAGGTAAACCGCCTGCCGCGCAACCACGAACATGACCACTAGGCTACCACAGTCACAAGATAAAAAATGAAAGTACAGGATATATTAGAGGGCTAGATTCTCACATACTCTAATTACCTTAATTTATAATAATACAGTTAAGAATTTATATACTTATGTCGCAACTAAGTAGAGCTATATAAATTTGTTAGTAAGAAGCCTAAATTACTATGCTGATTTATCACGAATAATATTTCTAGGAATTGGATAGGTTTTGTTATTTAATATTCAAGAAAATTATATATATATATTCAGTAAAATCTGAGTACAACCTACGTTTATTTTTATAATTTGATACCTTAGAGAATGTGTTTCTTTTTTAAAAAAATTAAAATTAGAATTTCACAACACGTTTTATTTATTTTAGAAGATTATTAAATTTATTAACATCTAGTTTGTTTGCTTAAAAAAATCTAAAAAAAATTAATTATATAAAATTGAAAAATCTGTAAGCTAAAGTCTAAGACATTTTTCTCTTCTTAAAAAATTATAAGAGGCTTTTGTAACTTTCCATGTACATTTTTTATACCGACGTTATTTTTAGGAACACTTGGGGAATTGTTTTTATTATTATAAATGATGTGATGTCCTATAAACTAAACCTGCTGTATACTTTTTATATAAAATATGTGTGTGCTACGTATTTTTTGTATAAAAATATCTTTTCTTTTACACCTCAGATACCTTGATGTAACAATACGTTGGTATTTTTCAATGGATAACACAATAATACCTCTCTTTAATATACTTCCATAATTTCTTATTATAGATATTGATAAAACTTTATTCAGCCTAATAATTCTAAATTTTATAATATTGTTACATTTTTCCTGAGAAAAATAAAGTTTAACAAAACACATGCACATTGAAAACGTGTTATAAATTCATCAAAAAGGATGTATTCTCTTTGTTTCCTCCTTACGAGTATATTGTTGAAGAGAGGTAAAATTATTTTAAGGAATATGACTAAATGATTAACTTGAATCTCTGATAGATATTCATGATTTATGCAAAGCTTTCAATCGAAACTTATTCATTTTTTACAGGTATAACTTATGTGTTTAAATGAGAATATAAAAATGTTATTTTATATCGTACAAATGACAAAAACGAGAGCAGATGACAAGAGAAACCTTTTAAACTTGAAACTCCCATAATGTTATTATATTAAAATAAATCATTATTTATAATGAAATAAATCCTCAACAAATAAAATTAATTACATGTATTACATGTTCATGAAATAAAAATTCTATTTTTTTTAAATATTAAGGAAATGATATTGATTTATTATAAAATTCTTTGACATCAGTTACTTCTCAATGTTAAAAAAATCCATCAAGTCAGAAATTTTTAATATCAGTCAATTTGGATTGATAATGTTACCATAAATGATACACATAAGTGGAATTTTTATATAGAGAAGACCAAAGACAGTTACTGAGTTTTATTAGAATTTCAAATTCTGATGATAAACAAACATTATTTTCCTTAAGAGTGAAGGAATCGAGCAGCGCTAGGGGTTAAAAAAAATTTATCTGAAAAGGAAAATCAATCAAAAATTTTGATTGTAATGATAACTGACTCTGGTGTCTATGACTGTATTGAAAAATGTAATTTAAACACTGAAAAAAAAATTACAGTTTGCCTTCCAACGAAGTTTTTAATATTTCTTTGTGACTAGATTTTTAAAAAAAATTGTGTTGGATTTTACAATCTAATTCTAATAAAAGTATGCCAATTTATTTAGTTTTCATCCGAAAAGTTGCATATATCAATAATTTTAAGACAGTCCTTATAAATAATTTGTTAACTTTAAAATTGTAATTACTCAAGCAGTTTGTAATTATTTACTACAAAACTTTATAGTTGGGATTCAATATTAAACACGCACTATTCTTCAATTTGATAAGTAAGATAATATTGAATTTTAAGCAATACAACTAATTCTTCAGAATTCTAACCTTACCTTAAATGAAATACAAATTTAACTCTTGAACTTTCACTTCGGTTTCCTGTACAAAAGTAAATAATGAAATGAAACGACATTTCAACTCATCATTTTAAAATAAAGTTTGTTTCATGAAAGGAATTTGCACAGTAAGTAATTCAGAACTTATTCAAACTAAATAAATTTAAGGGATATTTTAGTATCAGTTTTAAGAGTTATTGCATGAACCAGGTATAATACAACACAAGAAAATGTCAAAACCGTACACGTTATGAAATTATGACCATGTATGATTTTGTGTTGTAATAAACTGATTCTGAACAAAATTCTAAGCACTTTTACAGAAGCCTGTTGTGGGAATAATAAATCTTTGATTTACCTGCTTTGTTTCTTCTCGATGAACAAACTTCATTTTTTAAATCGATGTGATAAGGAGAAATTTGTCTTTCTTCAGAAATTAGTCTTTTCAAAAAAGAATTATAAATAATTATTAAAGGATAAGAATAGGTATTATTCCCTCGAAACCCACACATAGAAAACTTTTAGATGTTTAAAAAGTAATTTTAAAGGGAGACAAGATAATATGAGTTCTGATTTTAAATATCTTTAATTAAAATAAGGAAATGAGAGAGGGGAGATATACATGAAATTTCTTGCATTATAAAATTATTCTGAAGATTCTATGAAAGGAAAAATGTAGTATAAGTTATAAAGAATTAGAACATACTAAATGTTAATATTTGAACAGAATACTGAAAAGAAAAGCAAAAATATTCTAATAAGCAATACGGAAAGTTGAAGGTTAGTTAAGTTTTGGGATATATTTAATTTTAGGATATTTAGGAAAAATATTCAATTACTTAACATAAATATACTTGATATGTCTAGCTTTTATTAAGTGAAATTAGAACATGTGATTGAAAGGATTACTCATTCATAAAAATTAGCAAATATCATATTCTTCTTACTTATTAGTAGTTCCGAATCGAGAGACTTAGCAGTAAAACAGGACAAAAAATATTATTTGGTCTTAAATAATCATTTTCAATTTACTTTGAAAGGTTAAATTTTTATCCGGCTATTTCCTTTCAAATTAAATACTTTTATTATTTTACATAAAAAATAATATTGCGTACAATGTAATATTGTCTTACGTGATATTTTTAAAAATTCATTACTATCCGACTCTGAAAAATATTTTTCTGGATATCCCGTCTATAATACTAAAAATGTCTAAATGTTCTCAAATTTAGAGAAAGGAGCAAAATTGTAAGTAAAAATTCTAAAATAGTTCTTCTGGATTGAATGATTATTAGAATATACATGTCTATGAAACTTCCAGCTAGATTATGATTTGTTACTTCGTTTGTAATTTTCTAATTATTTAGAATTAAAGATTATAAATAACCACCTGGTTTACCATTAGTTATGTATTTACGTACTGATTATTCAGTTTCCGAAATTAGTTAAATTTTATCCCAAGATTATAATTAGATTAGAAGTGATATTATAAATTCTCTAAAATCCCAATTTAAATCTAATTTCTTAATAATTCTGAAATTGAAAAGAAAAAGTTAGTGTTTCAATATTTTTGAAGAAAGGAATTTTGAAATAGTAGAAAAAATTTAGGGTGTTTTACAACGTTTATATATATTTCACTTGGTGTGTGTGTGTATGTGTGTGTGTCATCTAATTTCCGATCATTAATTTAACCACCTTCCCATCAAGCTAGAGATCTGAAACTTTGGGAATCGTTCTTACTTGCCTAACAATGCGATATTTAGACATTTGTGACAAGCTTTAAATAATATTTCAATAATTGTTTTAATAACGTAGTTTATGTAGTAAGGTGGTGCCATGTATTGAAGATATATTGAATTACACAGAGGGAGTGATCTTCAAGACGAGAAACAGATGAGACTTTTTACAAAGTTTTAACTAGTATTTCAATAATTTTTTTTAATAAACTTTGGCCCCATTTAAAAACATTGTTCTAAAAAAAACGATTGTATTTATCTCGAATTATTTTCAATGATATACTTAATTAGGAACATGAAAACGTGAAACATGATTGTAATTCTCAATGCCTTTCATTTTGATACTTAAACTTGTGTTCTCCACCTCCGTACAATTAACTAACAATACTTTGCAATTAGCTAACACACATAATATATGTTATGAAAGGTATTTAGCTTTCAGAAATGAGACAATGTTTATAAAAGTAACAGCTTCTGGTAATAAAAATAATATTTTTAACTAAAAATGTGAATAAAAAATATGATTTATAAGATATGAATAGACTTTAAATTATAAAACATGTTTACATAAAATGATTTTTATCTTTAAAATGAATGACATGTCTTCATTAAACGCACAATTTATGTTACTATTACAAATATAATATAATCTCATAGAATATACAGTTGAATTTTAGATGCTTTAACACAACTTATAAAATCATTTAGATAATTTTTTGTGAATTGTCCACCTTATCAATAAAACACAACCTAAATGTCATGCAACTTCATATTTAATTCATCTAGTTATATGTTGTACTTAATTTAAAACATTTCCTTTTTTAATAACATAACTTTTATTGAATTTAGAATTATGTGAAGTAAAATAATAATAATAATTGAGTTGCAAAACTTTACTTTTAAAATTCAATTTCTTTTTCAATCTTTAAATTACCAACTGTTTTCAACCAAGAATATAAAATATCAAATATTGATGACTGGATAAAAATTGCAAATATTCTTTCTGCTGTACTATTTATTAGAACTTTCAGCTTTAGTTTATTACTTTTATAACAAGGAATATTTTGAGGATCTACCAATTTGTAGTGTTTTATTAAAATTATAGAGCTCACACTGCAGGATTATTTCCAAAATTTTATTAGCAGCTTATTATCTACCTTTTTGGCATAACAACTTTACCGAACCAAAAGTTTGTTTGAATTGAAATTATGTGTGTAAATTCAAACAAAACCTAAAGAGTTTCAGAATTTCCTCAGAAATTGGACTGTTGTTTTTAAGTGCCAAGTGTTGACTTTAAAATATATATATAATATTAAAAAGTTATGCAAAATGGATTTTGTTTTCCTACTATTTTTATTATCGTATTATATTAATGTTTGAATGAATTTACTGAATTATGAAATCTTTCTCCCAGAGAAGTGTTACATATGCTTTTCTAAAAAAATTTATGATTTAATACACTATTGTCTGATAATCCGTTAATTTAAGATCATATGCTATCTTTAAAGTATATATACGTTAAAATGTAGGTGAAATAAATATTGTTTGTTTACTTTTTATATTATCCATGTCATACTCGTATTATGTAATCTATTACTGTATTATGATCTTCCTACCATGAATATTTATTTAGCTCTATTTAAAACTGAAGTATCATTTATGGCTATCATGAATAAAATTAAGTAACTCAGCTTAATTCAAGATTAACAAACTAACCCCTTAAAAATTTATAAATCATTTTAAACAAACATTATTTTTTTCACTATTATTATGCAAAAGATTTCATTACAGTTTATAAAAAGGGTAAAAAAGAGTCATTTTATTTTTTGTATTTCCTTTTTATCAGCAGAAGTCATTAATTGTAAAGTAATCTTATATATTTTGTACTGCAAGTTTAAATTATAATTTATAATTTCTGCAGAAATACCTTCCAGTATGTATAGAAATATCTTTTATCATGTGTTCCTTAGGTTTTTCTAAAAATTTCCATACACTTGCTGCTTTTTTGAAGTATAGAAAAATATTTCTTTTCTAAAATTAATGAACTTTAATAATAAAAATTTATTTTTATTTATATGGAAAGTGCTTTCTCGTTGCTTAATAATATGCTACATGTTTTTATATTTATAAATTTAATAAATGCAAATTGATAGAAAAATTTCTTTTGTTATACGAATAATCATATTTAAATACGATTGTAACAAGGAAAATTCATTTAATACTTAAACAATATCTATTTTAAAAGAGTTCTTGTACTTGTAGAAACACTTTTTATGACTGGAAAAACTTTGTTTTGACCTGAAACCCCTTTTGTACGAATCTTTTCCTGGTATGATTATAGAATGTTTCAGTGTTTTTAACATTCGAGCTACCATTTTCAAATTGTACCTTAGAGATTACATCATCATAATCTTTTTCCAAGTGTTACGTAACAAATAAAAAACCGTTTCAGAAAAACCAGACATCTCTGAAATTCCCTAGCAATGATTTTTTTAAGAACTTCAAAAACAAGTAGAATTAGAAAACACCAAACCAAAAGTAGTTTTCTCAACGATCAGTTCTTCCCAAATGAGATTTCCTTTTACTCTTCATAATAAAAAAAGAAACTAAACACAAATAATAGAGTGGACAAGAAGCAAATTTTATCTAGTGAATAATTTTAAATACTTAACTTCCGAAGCTATGCAATACATTTTTCTTAATACCTACGAAGATATTACTATTTATATAACGCATATAGATAATTATTTGCTTTTTAAAAACATATTTTGTGTAGGCTTGTATTTCATCAATGACATCAATGTCTAGCCATCCTATTAATTTTGATTGTGTGTGGGTGCAATGTATTCTCGTAAAATTCTCTTAAAATGGGCAAACAAGTGGTTATTAGCGATTTTTTTTTTTTTTTTTTATCAATAACTACGCAATGATGCAATTGCTTGTAAATTTCTGTAAATTAAAAAAAAAAAGAATAAATGACATCATTTTTTGTAATTAATCACTAAAAAGACAGTTTTTCATCAATTTACTTAACAGAGTTTTAAATTATAGAATGGAGCTCAAAATCTTAGAATTAAAGCTAAGGAAGGCTATGTAAAAAATAGATTTCTGGAATCTATAGAATGATTTCATTACAAAACTAATTAAGTAAAGAGCTTTCGAATTTATTACTAAAGCAAATTTAATATTTTGCGTATGTTTATTTTTGAAAACATTTTAAATACTAGTTTCAAATAATGTTAAGGAAAATGAATAGTTCAATGGATGAAGACGAAAAAATTATTTTTTTGAAATGAGAGTTTCTAAATATTTCTTTAAATTCATAAAAATTATTAACGGAAATATTTTGAAGTAAAATTTAATAATAATAATAATAATAATAATAACAATAATATATATATATATATATACATATACATAAATTATCACTTAAATTTTAATCTATTGTCGTCGTATTTGTTTATAATTGTGATGTTTTATAAGTAAATAATCAGTAATACTGTATTATTGTAATAATTAAAATAATATAATTATAATTTCTATAGATGTGGTATAACTTTATGTTAAAGTAAAAAAAAAGAAACAAATATCTGTAAATCGATTATTTATGCTACAGTGATAAAACTTAGAGATTTCTTGATTTGTTTCAAAGGGGTGATATATAAGATAAAATTCACAACTCATAAAACAAGAAACTTGTACTTTGATTTGGATTTTTTTCGTTCTTTTCTCTCTTTGCAGGACTATTCTATATTAAATAAATTCCAGCGGAAGTGATCTTGAAATGAAAAAAATTGTGTTTCTGTTTCTTACGTCAATTGAAATTTAAGGTTGTATTGAAAACCTAATAGTATAAATAAAATATGATAGAGAAGTAACTACAGTACATTGTAAGTGCAGAAAATTAAACTGTGTTTTAAAAGTCAAAAATTTGGTTTCAGTTACAGAAATTTAACGTTAAGATATCTGTAAAAAGGAATTTATTAGATGGTAAAAGAGTTTAAGATCTGATATTTCTGTGAATTCAAAGTGATAAATGTTTGTTATCTGATAAACAATGAGGAATAAACACTTCCATAATCTTTATAATTCTAAATTGTACGCAAAACACACTAAATAACATTTGAAGAAAGAATAAAGACATATATGTGAAAAAGGCTTATTTTAATGAAGGAATTAAGCTTGGAAAAATATTTAATTAAGGATATTAATTTGAGGACTAAAAATATACATATCGTATTTTAATAGTAAGAAAGGCTTCAGTGTAATTTTTAAAATAGCGTTTTAGAATGTAGTAGAAATACATGATTTAGCTGACAGTTATTACATTCAAATTATTCTAATATAAAATTTTTGCTTAAACCAATACTCCTATTTCAATTATTTACATAAGATTTCTCAAATATATAAAATTACTTTCATTGCTTTGTTTATATTATATCTGCCAAATACTTTATTTATGATTCTCAGCTATTAAGGATCAGGTGACACACACAAACGTTATAATAATATTCACTTGTTCAACATTTAAACTGTAAAAGAACGAAAGTTTTATTTTATTAGTATTTATAAATTGATTTATTATGCCTTTAATTATTTTTTTTAATACTAAACATGCGAAAATTTACGAAATTTCAAGTAACGTGTTGGAATAACATTCAAAATATTTTCTTTCTGAAAATAAGTTAGTTCATTAATTTCAAAATTAAACACAATCTGAAGGCTAGTCTAATTAACATATATTATACTTTCAAGTTCGTTTAAAAATAGAAAGAGTTTAAGAAAAAAAAAAAAAAAAAACTGCACTTCCTTTTTACACACATAAACTTCAAAATCCGTACTTTCAATT
>BMAW01050704.1:0-35719 GCA_019974015.1 Nephila pilipes
AAATATGACTGAAATTTGAAGGAAAAAAAGTTCATGAAAATAACTTTCGAATTTATCATTTTATAGAGCACTGTAACTAAAAAACACAAGTGTTCCCAAAAATTACTTTTTTTTTGAAAAAGTGTTTCGAAGGTAGGCACATACCTTATACTCATGAAGTAGAGATTTAAATAATTATTCAATTCTGGCACATCGAGTCTATTCCCTTAATAGTACTTTTTTATTTTGTTTTATAAAGTCTTAATGACAAATTTGATCAGGAAAATAAGCTATTTCCTTGGTACAAAATCGCATTGATTATAAAGGTTAGTTTGCTTTGTTTTCAAATATATTTACGAGAAAATTAATTACATAATAATAGTTCTTGGTTATTTTCTTTGAGAAAAAAAAAACACATAATCTCATTTTAAATTGTAATTCAGTGAAAAAAAATTTATTAAAAAAATTTAAGTGGGAATAAACTTGAAAAATTTATTTGAGTATCTCAAACGTTTTTAACGTTACCTTTTTATTTCACTTGATTGATATAAAAACGCTGTCATCTAATTTTTCAAATAAAGAATAATACATTGGAAATTACAAATATTGTGATGTTTTTGTTTTAGATTGAAATGTAAAATACAAATAATTTTTAATTTCAATACTAAGGATGATATAATGTAATAAATTTTACAAATGAATAGCTCATTTTCTTAAAATTCTTAACGCATCCACTTTCACACATTTATTTTAATACATTATAGGAAAAGCAATAAAAATATACAAAGTGTAAATGTTTCTTTGCCTAAATTATAGAGACCTAATTTCAATATGATATTTTTAAGAAGATCTGGAGTTCAAAATATTTATTCAAAGATTAAAGTTTCTTAGTGTAGAACTTTAAATTGTTCGAATAAATATTAAAATAATAAAGATATTAAATATATATAGGTATTAATTGGTCAAAGTAACCATAGTGGTGAATTGTTTTAGTCATATATTAGAAAATTGCAATTATTTTTAATATTATATTTTACATTTTCAGATTTTTTTTTACGCACATGTGTTCTTAAATTTGTGTTGAAAGTAATAATCTATGTATTAAAACATTGAATTAAAATATTCTTCATTAATCTATAGTTTGTTTACTATTTATACACATTTGTTGTAACCCAGTACATACTACATTTTAATTTCTTTTAAATAAATTTTTTGGAATATGAATGAAAATCTCACAACCGTAATCAACCAAAAATTAATATAAGTAAAAAATGGACAAGTAGCATAACTTTTTATAATAAGAGCAATAATTTTAACTAAAGTATTACTTTTCTTCTTAAATTTTGGTTATAAGTATATATATTTTATTTAGATAACATATATTATATTTTTCGCTCAATGTTAGTATGAATCTGGAGTATGAGATATCGCAAGATATTTTAATAATTTCTACACAAATATACAAGTAACAAAAAAGAAATTAATTTTAGGAGGATGATCATCCTGATAAAATTTAATGTTTTTCGAAAACTCATTGTTTCCCCATGTGTTTTACCAGATTGAAAAATAAATTATCAATGTACTTATATTTCAACAATATTTACTTATAAAGAGATTCTACTTTTCCTATTTTTAGACTTAAAGGCATCCTCAAACTATTATAGTGTGTAACATTAGGTAATAAAAATTCTGTAGAATTTATTCTGTAATAGGTATCTCACCCTCCAGCAATTGAACCATTCTATGAATCCATGTACATTAATTCTGAATCTTCATCAACTACAAGCTTTAAAATTATGAGACACAATCAATTAGCATTATTTTATACTAAATATGTAATGTACTTTTCTTATTTTTTAAACTTATTGAGATACAGGCACCGAATAAAGAATTTTTTACACCTATGACGCCTCAGCTTCGTTACTTTTGATTTGATCCATCGAAAAATCCTTAAGTAATTACTCGAATAATGAATGAGCCAATATTTAATTGATTATTATTCTGTTTATGTGAATAATCGAAATTGATATTGGTATTGAAATATAGAGTAGATCTGAAGAAATGCAAAATAGAATCTGAATCATTAATATACTTAAATCCGGGATCCAATTTCAATATCAGCTACACGGTAATTGAATAACCTTTTAGCACCTATTTCATGAGTTCAAAACTTTATCTAAACCTCACAACCCTCGTAGCATGAAATTAAGTCCAATCTCACCATCTGAATTATACTATTTATTTCTCGTTCACCAACCTTTCAATATACACCAAACTAATTTATATTAGTCATGGTCCATTCATAAATTCAGGTTGCCAAATAAAATGCTGTTTTCTAAGTAAATCTGTCTCTTTATGAAATTACTGGAATTAATACATAATACTGTACTCATATTCGTTGTATCTCTCAAGACTAATCTCCACTCATGACATGTTAGCGCAATTTAATTATAAAATCTTTATAATCACTATAATTGAATTTCAGCTCATCAGTCATATCTTAAATTTTTTACATAGTTCTTTGTTAAACGAAGGTTGTTCAATAAATCCTTAGAAAATCCTATCATCATCATGGAACACGTAATTGCGAAAACTGTCAGTATTTAGTAGGTATCGTTACATACTAGATAGCTATCTCAGTTATTTCCGTCACATAGTTTCATTTTTACTGTCGATTGAAGCAAGAAACTAGTGATTATTTAGGAAATGCGTAAAATTAAATTTCAAACGGTAACTAAACAATTATATTTAAAACACCTAACACCGAAATAGATCCAATCCGACTTGGAGGAAGTTCATGGCATATCTGCTTCTGTATTTGCAACTGTTTGTTTTTCGGTAAATGATTATAAATGTGGCCATACATCCACAAAAGTTGAATGTCTTTCGGGATGTCCAGTGGAAGTGACTACTCTCAAAATGATTGACAGAATCAACTATATGGTTTTGAGTGATCGACGAAACAAAATGCACAAAATAGTTGAAGCCATTGTCGTATCACCAGGTACAGTACTTTCAATTTTGAATGAAGAATTGGGAACGAAAAAATCCTCAGTAAGATGGGGCCATTTTTACTCTAACTGAAAAATAAATGCAAACATCAGGTTGACTCTGAGACTATTTTTGCTCTTTTACTTCGAATTCCTGACAAGCGTTTGCTTCGATACTGAAGTGTAGACAAAACATGGATACGCAGCTACACTCCAGAGACAAAGGAACAGTACAAATAGTGGACCTCTGAAGGAGTATGGGCTTCCATGGCAGCAAAGACATTGAAATCGGTAGGCAAGTTAATGGCTACTGGTTTTGGTGTGCACACGGAGTAATCTACACCTATAACTTGGTAATTGGAAAAAAACAATAAATGGAGGCTAATTATTGGCATTATTGGCCCGTCTGAGCGAAGAAATCAAGAAAATATATCCTCACATTTGAAAAGAAAAAAAAATCCTCTTCCATCAAATAATGCTCGGGTGCATAACTGTGCAGTTTCCTTGCGTGTGACCAGAATCATGGAATTAAATTTCGAATTATTACAACATTCCCTCTTAGTTACCAATTTGACACTAGAGACTTTATTTGTTCAAGCATAAAAAACGGATTGGCGGACAACGGCTCACGTCAAACAAATATATCATCTTTGTTCGACGTCTTTCATCTTATTTTCAATAATCTTTGAATGCATTAAATTATTATTTTATAATGTTGATGCTTTATTTAATATTAGGTATAATGTAACGATCAAATTTTGATCTGAATTTTATAATTAATATTTCAAAGACTATTATAGATATGCTCATCTTCTTTGCATACCGACGTTTTTAGCATCTCAGCTTTGCATCCATGGAAACATTTTATTATATTCATCAAATTTTCTGCATATCTTACAGAATATATACAGAGTTTTTACTGTATTATACAAGGCTTATTAAATACATAAAAAAAGCAAGTGATGCAATATATTAAATTTAAATTCAATATTTTAAATATTCATAGAATTGTAAGTATTTTTGGTGAATAAATTTTAATTGCTTATTCGCGATACATAAATATTTTTTTTTATTTCATATGGAGATATTCAGGCCAGCTTATATAAAATTCGTAGTTTTGGATAAGATTACTAAAAACGACCAGATTTTAATTACCTGTACCTCAGTAATCCATTAACACAAAATAAATAAGAGGTTTTATGCAAATGAATATTTCTTAAACTTGAACCTTCGATTAATTAGTAACCAAAAGTACCTGGAGAAATTTACCGTTGATGTTAACTCCTATAAACTCATATAAAGGTACTTGCTCTCTTTTAAAAGTAATTATTTGAAGATTCAAGTTAAAAAATATAAATTTTACTGGGAACGTTCTTTTTTCATTTCTTTCAAAAGAAATTGAGATTCATCTGTTTAAAATTCTGATATATTTCCTTATCTTAAAAATAAAAATCTAATGATAATATGTAAGCTACCCTGAACACCTGGCTTTGAAATGATGAAAAAGTCTAATGGATTTAAAAAAGTTTGATTTCTTTTTCTGCTGTTATTTTTAAGAACACATAAAAAAAAGTTCTCCAGGTAAAGTAATATAGAAATTTTTTATTATTCAATTGCGATTGTTGAAAATCTTAAAACTTTGCTAACTGTGAAGCGTTCATTTTTTAACACCTTATAATGCAATAATCATCATTTTAAAAACTTAAAGTATTGATTAAAATAGGAAAAATGAAACAATCAAATATATTCATTCTTTTTATATATACTTTGAATTCAATAAGATATTTTATGTATATTTATTTAGTGTTATTTTTAGAGATATAAATATACTTTATAGAAATTGAATTCCGCGTGATAATTTTAATGTGAGAGGGGAAAATGTAAGCTAACAATACAAAGAAAACGAAGAAAAAGTAATTTATCCAACTACATAAAGCAGCAAATTCTCCTTCCTCGCCACAATTTGTTAAGTCTTCAAAGTATAATATTCAAAAGTGAGTATATAATCTTATTTTTTCTTCCAATAGACATTTTTGGTTCATTTAAGTAATTGGTTAAATCACGAAAATTGAATATCAAATAATTTATTTAATTCAAACGCATAAAATAAAATCTCGAAACTATCTGACATACAGACACTGATGCCCAGTACACTTATGAACTGCGATTACGGATATTTTTACCCCCCCCACACACACTTTTGAACGAATGTCTCAACCCTGAGGAGAGTGGGGTTTCCTAATAAGCCATAACATTTCCTATCGACGCTCATTGTGTCACTCCACAACCCTCCCCAAGTATCTATATCAAGAATTTAAACCTTTAAAGAGAGGAAAGAAAATATATGTGTAAAATGAACTTAAGGTAATCCTATGTTGGTGAAAATATACGTCTTTAACGCTTTCAGCAATCTCACGTCCATACGGAGTTATATGTTTAGTCACTTTTTGAAGTATCTAGAACAGGATGGGAATTTATGTGCATAAAAGGGTTAACTTGTGATAAATGTAGATCATAGAAATATTTTGATTTTTTTCTAACAAAAAGAGTACATAGCTTTAATTAAGTAATATTTTAGTGCAGTCACCCTTCCCCCCCTCGTCCTTTATACCAAAAGTTGCTATTTAATAATATAATAAGAATTTAGCAACTGCCCTAAATTTCCTGAAGATCTCAAACACATAAATAAACGGATATTATCAAAAAAATGCTTGTAATTAATGAAAAATGAAGCAACGAAATGAATAAACTTAAAAATCGAAAAAACAAATAAATGGACATAAAGAATTAGATTGAAAGGAATTAATCACAGAAATCAGATTATCATAGTATATTTTATAGAATAATTATAATAATTGGGGAAAGGTTCATAAGTACAACGTTTGTGATCAATGTACTGTATGTTTTTCTTAAGTGGTTCTACATTGAATGCGTGTGAAAATTTGAATTTTGATATCGAAAGTTAGATCGGTTTTTGAAATTTTGGCATAGTTGGAAAATTTTCCGAAATTAAAATTTTAATGTTGTCTACGAATCCAAATCATAATATAAAGCATCACAAAATAAGTGTATTGATGAAAAAAGTACGTTCAAAGAACCCAATGAAAATTCTCTTGAATATAAAATACAAAAATAATTGGAACCAGAAATTTTTCATTCAATACTTTTCGTAGAGAAATCTGAGGAAAATTTGAAAACTAATTATTTCATGATAAATGAAGTAGCTCAGCTGTGTGTTTATCAAAATTAAGCTAGATCAATTTATTGCTCTCAGTACTATCATAATATGAGTAGCATTTAATGAATGAATGTATTATTTGTTAGTAAAAATTTTAAATATTTACTGGCCAGACTTTAAGTCCATCATCAGCAATTATACGTACTGATTCTCAATATTAATTTAATGCAACCTTGTATTTTAATTAGTATACAGATTTCAGAGATTAATCTTGCTTCACTTTAGAATAATTTCTTACCTTATGATAAACGAGCAAGATAATTAAACTACATTATACACTAAGATATTACAGGAATTCATTAATCTTTGACTTAGTACTAAAAACATTATGTACATTACTAACTTTCACCATATAAATACTGCAAGTGAAATAGTCCATGAAATTTCGCTAATTATTTTCTTGTGTCATGAGTACCCACATCGAGTATGCAGTTCAAAGGAATCTTATTTTAATGGTGTTGCACTCAGAATCATTATTAAAAACATATGGCAGGACTAAAACTGGCACGGCATGACAGAATATGAAAGTAACTGGTAATTTAAATGAAACAAACGTATCTTTTTTAGTAAAATCATAAATTCTGGCGCTTACTTGATTTATAAAATTATTATTTCATTTCTAAAAAACAAAAATTGAGATATTTGTCTAAAATTTTGTAGCATATTTTTATTGTTTTTCTTTTGTCTTGAAAATACATAGTATTTACATTTTAACTTGCAAATATTTGTATCACTTCCTTGTAATATATTTACAAAATAAGTTTTTAATAGATATTACCTACAATGATTTCATTTTTTTCTATGTAGGAACTTAAGTATTGCACTACATTTCAATAAAAGCTGTATTTGCCTATGCTAAAATATTATAACAAAAATTATGTAATATCTCATAACTTTAATATTAGAATATTGATGAAGATCTGAGTAGTTACATGCAATATTTGTTCATCAGTTTCTTGTAGAATATTAAGCCAAAGAAAAATAACAGAATCTTTGATAACTAATAAAAGCATACTGTACTTTTGATTCTTCGAAGTGAAAATATTAAGTAAAATAACACTGATTTATATTATATGGTAATAAGCAACTTGCTAAAAATTAAATTGTATTTATAAAAATTTAAAATAAATGGAACCTTCGCGTTTCATTTATCATATTTTTTTTTTTTGACAAGAATAGTACAATCTATTGTAAAATTATTAAAATTTAGAGAAAACATAAAAATATATAATGAATGTAATATCATAGTTAAAATAGTTTTAAATTTACGATATTAGTATTGTAAAGAAAAAGAGATTTAAAATCAGTTAATTTTAATGAAATGATTGAAATATGTTATTCCAATTTCAAAGTTTAGTTTTTAATAAGAAAATAATTATGTAGAACTAACTATCCGACGAGTGACGAGCTTTCTTTATTAAAAAAAGAAAGAAAATAAATATTATTCATCACTACTAGTCCGTTCTTCCGTTTGTTTGATTTTTTTTTTACTTTCCAGCTTTAATGACTATAATTTTAAAATTTTTGTACCCTTTCTGTATTTGAATAACATGCGTTTCAAAATTTGATTCCGAGCAATATCATACCTTTACCTAAAATTCAATAAACTGAATGCTGAATATGTTTTAAATTAGCTTTTTCAAATCCCCTCGAAGAAGATAGTTAATTAATAATGATAATGAGAAAATGAGATGTAATTTGGAGTAATTGCAATTTACACTACAAGCATTTTATTTAACGATATATTTCTGTATTTTTTGAAAAATAAAAAGAAAAGAAACATAGTAAGAAAATTTGTAAAAGAAATGTTATACATATGTGAATCTTTGAAGTGTTCATTTAAGTTAATTCTTCAGTTTGTACAACAAAAATAGCTTATGATTTATAATTAAGAAATTGTTGCAAGTTACAACAAGTTATATAAAAGGGTCAGAAATAAAATAAATTCTACTACTAATGATCTAAAATAATTTAATCAAAGAAACCATCATTAAGGTACACGAACACGTTCGGAGTACTTTTTTTTAAAAACATTATTTAGAGAAAAATTTATACCCTTTTTAACTTCAGTTTCAATGTAAATAAGGTATGTTAAACTGATATTTGCAATAAATTACTTAAGTTTCACAAAATTAGCAAATTTATAGAGAATTTTGAAGAAATTTTAGAAAATTTTCAAAAATGCTACATGAAAATGTATTCACCTAATTTATGTAAATTTAGTATCAAAATAAACCTTATACATGTACCTAGGGCTGGGCCTAAAATATTATGGCTATTTAAATAAATAAAAATTTCAGAGCCAGTCGAAGAGCTATTACAAGAAATTTACCATATTTTACAACGTTGTTATACGAATAATAGGCCATAATTTTAAAAATATTCTTATTATGAGCGTTATTTTAGACCAAGCTCTAGACAACATTATGAGAAAAGATAATACCAAGTTTCAAAGAAATTTATCAGTAATATTTTGAGTTATCATTTTTGGAATTTTCAAAATATGCGAAAAAACTGATTTTGAGAAAAATGCATTTTTAGTACAATTTATCATATATTTTCTATATACACACAATCACTTACTTAAAATTCACCAGTTTTATAGCTGACACCTTCTCTTTGCTCATTTTTAACCATTTTTTTCTTTTTAGCTAACCTATTTTTTTTTCTGGCAACTTTTACCGTTGAAAAAGAATGTCATTTAGATTCTGTGACTCGAACTTCATCTAGTTCTGCAAAACCTTTTAATGTGAATGCACCAATAGGCACATTGAAATGTTTCAATACATCCAATAATCCTTGAAATCCCTTATTAAATTGAATTACTGCCATATATCCTCCTAATCGAAGTGTTGGTAATGCAACAAAGACGTCTTTTGGAATGAATTTCCACAAAATTCCATTGAAGCACTCATTTGCATTTTGAGTTTTTCCTGGTAAGCATTTCTCCAATAGGCTTTTGTCGCATAATTTCATATATATTGGTTTTATAATGTTAACCAGATTTTGTGGAAGTCCTTTAGACTTGTCCTTATAGATTTGTTTATTGAGTGATACAGCTCGTTGATATTTGCACCAGCTATCCGGTCCAACAGGGCATTGGCCGTGCATTGGTTGTTTTGCATTTGAACAACAGTGAAAAAATGCTGCAATTACTGCACGTTGCATACCTTCTAAATTATTCACATTGTCACGGATAGCTATGCCATAATAATTTTGCAACTTATCGATGAACGCATCTGTCAGTTTTCCCCGTCCTCCAAGCCCTTTTCGTGTTGATTTCAATTTTCTTAATCTTGTTCCAACACGTTTTTGTATATGTCCTATACATTCATATTTTGTAACGGTATTCTGGCCATAAATATTTTTCACAGCATCATACGCTTTGGAGTCACCATCTCCAAAAAAGCTTACATATTGTAATTTCCTCATTTCAACCGAACGTTCAAAAAGGCGATATACGCCAACAGGTTCCATAGCACCAGATGATCCTGTATGCTTTGCACAGTTATGAATGGTGTTTAATCCTTCATTTTTTGAATCGCAAAGTCTACATACTTTAGACATGAATTCAATGTCTAATACCTTCCCTGTATCTATTGAAATAACAGAGACACATCCATTCAAGGATGAATATCATCTGCGTTGCCAAGTTCCATCAACCGACACACCACATTGAGATAATTCAGAATCATTTTCATTACCTCTAATTTCCAAAGCAGCTTCATTCATAGTATTACACGCTACGTAGCTAGCAGCAACTTCAAGTTTTTTCTCAAGGAAACCAAATGCTGTCTTTGAAAGAACATTTATATTGATGGCGGAACAAAGTTTTTTGGCCGCAGAATATCCTTTGCCAATGACTCTCATACCAAAAACAAATGCAAGATTAATATTATGCAATTTGTTTATTTTATCAGATGAACAAAAAGAGAAGGAATAGTCACAGTTTTCACATTTTAAAGTCATGTTCATGGCTAATCCAAAAACAGATTCTTGCATTACATTAATACTTCTTTTAAAACATACAGGACAACATAATAAAGAAATTACATGACTGAAAATTCCTAAGTTAAAAATAAAATTTTTTTCATCATTTTCAGTAACATCTGAAGGTTTGAAAGAATTCATCAATTTTGTTTCACTGGCAGTTGAAATATCTACATCTTTACTAATTTTTTTCTTTCTCTGGAACTGGAACATTATTAGAGTACCTATTTCCTTTGAACTGTCTTTTACGAGAATAACTTTTATTTCTGTTATTTCCCATAGCTGTAAAAATACTAATACCAGAAAGAAAAATTCAGTATTGTTTCAAATAAAAAGTAATAAGTTTTGTTATGCAACTACACAAGCACAGTTGTCAACAAATCAAGCTGTATGTAAATAAAACAATTATTGCCAGATTTCATTAAATTCTACGTCGTCAGACACTAGCACAATGCTTAATTATTTTAAATATTGCATCAAATGTTTTCTAAATTTATATTAAAAATATATATGGTATTTTAATTCTGTTTGACAGCTTTAAAGGGCATTTAAACGCTGACTTCTGGTCATTTAAATACCCACATCCGGTTTTTTGAGCTTTACTAATTCTTTAATATCTTGGCTTTTAAGTGACGTAGAAACAAAATAAAAACAGTTTTATAAAGCTAAATAAATGCTTTATTCAAGAAAACAAAAAACTGAAAATGTGATTTTTTTCGAAAATTGACCATTTCAACGTGTTCGTATACCTTAATTTTTTTTCTAAATTAATAAATAAATAAATATAATATAGATGCATGAACATTAATAAATAATAGCACAAATTTCCTTAAATGATATTTTTGATCAATTGCGTTACGTTATATTAACAAATAAGCTGATATATCTTAATCATCGTGGAGTCTTCATATAAATAATAAATTACACTCGGTGAAGCCGATCATTGGAGAATGGCCTGTATTTCCGGTGCGAAGAGCCGATGTCAGATTGACTCGCCTTCGCATTGGACATACTCGTTTTACACACAAACATCTTTTGTTTGGAGAAGATGCTCCCGAGTGTCCTTCCTGCCATGTCCCTTACTCAATTCATCACATTTTAATTGACTGTCCGGTGTTGGATCATCATCGCCGGATTTTTTTTCATTCATCTGTTTTAAAACTGTCTGACTTGGTGGGGGAAAAACCCCACCATAATTTATTTGCCTTTTTACGTCATATTGGCCTTTTACACCACATTTGATTTTTAACTTTTTATCTTTTGTGTGTTATTTGTGTTTGTGTTACGTTTTTAATTCTGTTACTTTTGAATAGTTTTTAACAAATGTTTGGCGCAGCATAGCCTAATTTGGCTCTTGCGCCATTAAAACTTACTATCACTCATCACTCACTCATATATCTTAATCGAATTTTAATTTATTAATTCCTAAAAATAATTACACTTTATTAAATATTTTAATACTTTGTGAAAAATTTCAAAGTCTTGTACAGAACAAAAGACAGTATTTCATTTTTTCTAAGAGCATATATTTTATCACTTTTAACATAAACAAGTAATTTCTTTTTTTACGTGTTTGAGTCGTAAAGATGAATACTTAAACTAAATGTTTAGATTCATACTTACTGAAATTCAACTTTTTATAAAATTATCTTAGTAATCCAAATAAATTTAAAAAAAAACAGTTTAGAAGTATGCTCTGTTAAACATTTCACTAGAGAGCTTTTAATTATTTTAATATCTTAATCAACGTTTAATTTACTTGCGTAGGAGTAATCCGAATGCAGAGTTAATGAGAATCAAATTGGAGTGTTCTCAAGAAAGAACATTTCAAGAGTGTTTGAAGAGGTGTAGAAGTCTTTATAACTATTTACATTCTTAATTAACAAATGTGTAATGTGATATTTAAAAACAGCAGGATTCTTACTATAATACATTTAATGTGAACGAGCTGTGTTCTTTTAAGAAATTTCAAAATGATTCTCGTACACTTGTTCAGTTGTAATTACATGTTACAAAACAGTTTGTGTAGGTTGAGAATTTTTTTCTTTTTCAATTACAGTTCTTTAGAATGTTAAACAATATACTTGAAGCAATGATATTTATGAAAGGTGCAGGAAACAATTTTTTATTTTAAAACGCTTTCATGGCTATTACTGATTAAATTCAAATTGCTTTTATTTCGTTTGCATTTTAAAATTATTTTTGTTCAAAAATCATTTTTAGAAGTATTTTAAAAATGTAAACTTAGTTTTTGAAAAGACAGATTTAATTTTGAAAATTTCCAAAATAGAATATCCTGAAATAATTTAAAGTTTATTTATGCTTTTAAAAGAATTACATTTGAAATACATGAATTCTTATGAATAAATTATGAAAAAAAGTTTCGTTCAAACTTTACTAGCATATATTCACTAAAACTCCACTTAAACATCTATATTTCTCCTACGAGAAAAATTCAAATAAATTTGTCTCTTAATTAAAGCTAACAAATTTTTGAAAATGAAGTATTTTCAGTATTTTATTTCTTCTAAAATAACTGAAATCAGAAGTAATAAATTTTGATTTAGAAAAAAAAATATTTCTAATAATAAAATAATTTATGTCAGAAAAATGCATTTTTTTAAAGATTTTAAAGACGTAACTTGTGTTAAAAGTAATATAGGCATTTAAACGTACTTAAATATCCAAAAAATGCAATGTAGAATATTTAATTTTACATAAACTTCCATACGTGATGTATACATTTTGTATCAGTTTTATATTTATGCGAGTTTTTCGTGTTTAGTAAGGAAAGAGTATATTTAACACATTTTAAATTTGTACATTTTTGAAAAGCTTTTAATAAAATGTCAGTACTTTTAAAATAGATGTCATTTATTCTATATTCATATACTTTCAATGAAGTTTTATATTCATAAAAAGGTATCGTCTGGCAAGACTCAACTTTAATAAATCACATTCATATACATTGCATTCTTGATATAAAATTCAATACAATGTATTAAAGAATTTACTTTGAACAACACAAAAATCAGACAAAAAAGAACTATATAAAATTGTTCATGAGAAACTTTTTATAACATATCCTGGAAATTTATATAATGGTATTTTATTAAAAAACATAACGTGTTGTATAATGGTTTATAAAAGTTGGATATAAATATTTTCATAAATTCAATCATTGAGCTCTTCAGCACAATAGAGTGTAAGTCATAAAATAGTGTTAGTCAATTGATTTTATTCTTTGATACTAATCTGAATATTATTAAATATGCTTATTATTTAAAATATAAAAAATCACATACCTAAACTCATACAGTTTATGCAATAAATTATATATTTATATTTATACAAAAGTGTATATTTCATTATATCAATTTATCTAACTTTAATATTAAATTTCATATACTGAAATAAAAATGAAATTTCAAAACCCACCAATATTTAGGTAAAGAATTAAAAAATTGTTATTGAATGCGATAAAATTTTCAAAATGTTTATCGAAGTTGTAGTAATTGTGTGAGACTAGTCTGAAAGGATACATTCTTGTACAATTTTTAATCATATGCTTAATGTGTTTTACGAGTTCGCTGATGGGTGCATTCAATTTTATGAAAGTAGAAAACGTATTGTTGAACTTTACCGTTCTTATTATAATTTTTAAAGAATGATTTCATTTCAATAAAAAAAAGATGGCGTTTCTACAGCATTCCTCTATAATTTTAATTCTATTAAAATTGTCTTGTCTATTCATACAATTAGTTTAATAGACCGTTTCGTTGTAAATTAAGTAAAGTTTATATATATATATATATATATATATATATATATACAGTGGTCGGGAAGCGACAAAGTTGTTTCGAACCCTGGACAAGTGGGTCCGAAGGAGAAAAATTGATTGGTAACGCTTTTTGTAATGTCTTAACCAACTGGGCTAAAGAAGACGCCTTATTTGGGCTAGTTTGTAAGGCATTTTAACGTCTGGCGTTATTGTAGAAGATAGTAACTGTATACTCCTCCTGTATGATCGTGATGATACGAAAAGAAACATTAGTATTTGTACAGATGGTTGCATTTTTCAGTCATTACTGCAACTGATGTACATCCACTCTCTATTGAATTCAGTTTTGCTTGGGACAATTCTCATTTTGAGTCATCGGGTGTCTCGTGTTGAGTGGTGGGTCTCGTTAACACGTGTGTCAGAGCCGGAATATCACTAATCGTTAATTGTGTGAGTTTCATTTAGTTAGACATGCAGAGACAAGTGTTTTGCGTAAGAGGCTTATGCAATCTGTAGTGCCATCTAGTGCAGAGGTCGTGAAGCGCCACTACGGCGGTCCTGAAGTGGCAGCGTTGCTTCGAATCCTGGACCAGAGGGCTCAAAGGAGAATAGTTGAGCTTCCCCACTCAACACGAGATAGACGATGACTCAAATTAAAACTGTCCGAACCAAAAAAAAAAAAATCAATTCTACAGGGATAGGATGTACAACAATAGCAGTAATGGCTGAAAAATACAACCATCTGAACAAATATCAGTGTTTCTCTTCGTATCATCACGATTTTACTGGAATGGGAATATACAGCGACTCTCTTCCATAACAGCACCATACGTTAAAATGCCGTTACGTTAAATAAAACTAAGTAGCCCGAATAGGGCGTCCTCTTTAACCTGGGTGGCTAAGGCATAGTAAAAAAGAGCAACCGATCAACTTTTCTTCTTCGGACCTCTGGTCCAGAATCCGAAACAATGCTGCCGCTTCACGATAGCTATATATATATATATATTTATGATCGAGTATGCGAGTTACATATCCAGTTCTTATTGTACAGTCGTCGAGTCGTGAATCAAGATATCGTACTTGTAAGGTTAAGATAACAATTGTCAAATATTATGTATAATTTTCCATTAATCCCACTTCCCCACATACAAGCCCCAACATAATAAAGATGTTCAGTTCCAGTAAATAAAAGATTCATTGAAATTAAAAATGGTTTATCATATTATGCCTTATACAAGAAATATATGTTGTTGCCTGTTGATGGTCGGGTGGCAATCTGCCTCTCGTTCTCTGCAGTGACGATAGCAACGACCTTGTTGTACATCGTCAACCAATAGCGTTATAGTAACCACATTCTAAAATTCTGGCTCATGGCATATGGTGGGGAAAGGCTGCTGCCTTCTCCCTTCCAATAAGATTAAATTCTTAAGTTTACAAGGAGAATTATTCAGTACAATTATGTTTATATATATATATATATATATATATATATATATATGTATGTATGTATAGTATAGTTATAAATAATTAAGTGGTAAGTGTAGTGATAAATGTTCTAAATTACATTAAACTCTTTTACGATTAGGATAATAGTAAAAGTCTTGCTATCATATTACGCTCAGTGCTAAGATCAAACGTTCACTGAAAGTAGCTACAGTTTTCTCTAAGTTGCTGCCGAAAATGTCACCTTTTTCTGGCGGTGATATAGACATCTCGCTTTAAAAAGATAATCTTTAAGAGAGTTATGTGCATTAAAGTAATATTTACAACTATTGTGACTGGCTCTTACTATCAATTTCAAAAAGGAAATATATTAGTTTGTAAGACAGTAAGTTAAAATATCGTAATAAATACAAGCAATTTAAATTTTAGTAATTACTTAATTGTTATATTGTCCCCAAGTACTTTGTGAGTGATACTCTTTAAGACATGGAATTATTCATCATCATACATATATCATAAAACTTATTCATCAGATCTATTTAGCTTTCGTTCTTATGCTATTTCCTTAACAAATTCCCCCCTAATTACAGAAGAGAAATAGATAGATCAACAACAATTAGATAAGTAATAGATATTATGCAAAAAATTTCTTTATAGTGGTTATGTGTCACGTATTCTATTAAACTAATTAAATTTGTGGATAAAAAAGTGGGGATAAAAAATGCTTTAGAACTCATCTTGTCAGCATGCATTGGGTTAAATCTTCGAATGCAAGTAGGATTTGGCTGCAATCATTTGGATCTAAATACTTTGGGCATGCTGAACACTTTTGCGCATATTTTGGTACGCTATGCAGGTGCGAGGTAGGCTCATTAATAACATTGAAAGGGTTAAGATGTACAATAATAAAGTTTTTGAATTCTGGGCTTGAAATATTATTTGAAACTGTTGAAGTTAAAATTAGCATATGAAATAATGCAGAACAAAATAACTGTCTAGACAAGTTTTCTTTTATATGAAATATAAACATATTTCAAACGTGTCATATGCTTTTCTTTATTACGTTTGAATTGTCTTAAGAAATTTCTTTTTAATATAACATATTAAGCTATTAATAATATTTAGGTAAATAAATTTTAACAGTTCACGTAGAAAGTCTCAATGAAAAGAGTAGGTGTTTTTTGCACTTAAAAGAAATGTTTTTTTTTTCTTAAAATCAGAACAGCACCAATTGCAACATGATTTTGATTGCAAATAAAATAAAGATTCAGCCCATAGGGATATTTGAATATATATAACATTGTTGCGATGTTTTATTATCTCGGTAACTGAATTTATTCTCTTGTGACTTAAGATAACATTTGGATAAAGAGTAATATTTGAGAATAAAAAAAAACACTGCCGCTTTCAAGACCAATTTCATCAGTGAGCGAAGTTTTCAGAACCATTGAAAAGTTATTCGCTATTTTTCCACAGCTGCTCTCGGTAACTGAATGTTTACTCTATCTTCCATAAAACCTTGGTACAATATGTATATTTTTTTTATTATTATTTTCCTTCACTTTTCTGCTAAAATGAGAATGTCTTGAAAACCCGAGAAAAAGAAACTTATCCTTCTTAAAGAATGCATTTTTTTATTTCGTTTATTCGTGATTTTTCTTTTTATTCTCTTAGAGTCAATTGTTACTTGATATATTGTTGAAGGGAAAATAAATTCTCGTTCAAAAAGTCTGAAATCAAACATTCGACGTAACCAAAACCAATTTTCTTACAAATGTTCTACTTCTTTCAAATCTCTTTGATATGAAATTCTACGTACTTATGAACCGAGCAATGCTATAAGTAAAACCATCGAATTAGAGCATTATAAATTTGCACAGATGTATAATTTAAAACTTTAAATATGTGTACAAGCTTAATATATGATTCATTATGTGGTACATAGGATGAAACTATGAAATGTAACTATTAAATAATGAGACTGCCATTGCCACAGAAGAAGTGAGCATGCACTAAACACTAGCAACTGATAGTTGTTTAGCGTGAAGCCTTCTCTTTCGAATGCAGTACATTTCGTTTCTGTAAATAAATCCATATCCCTTTAGCCTTCATTAGCATTAGAGTTATATTTCTGCTTTTCTGAAAAAATAATTAGAGATTGTTGTAAAGTGTGAAATTTCTCAACTTAAAAAGAGTCTCTACTAAAACTTAAAATTCATTGAAAGAAGTGTTTGGCAAGGAATGTGTATCACTTACATATTTTTTGAGTGAATTAAGCGTTTTCAAGATGGCCGAGAGGATGATGAAGATGACTCACGCCTGGGTTGCCTGTCCACTTCAAATTTGGATGACAAAATCAAAAAAATCGGTAACCTGTTTTTTTCTGAACATTGGTTAAGTATTCGTGCAATTGCTCAAAGTGTAGTAATGGACGAAGAATCCGTAAAGAAAGTTTTTCTACCAAAACAATGTGCTGGTTCATTCCACATTGCTTGTGTGGCAGCAGTCGTTTAGTGGTTATGGCGGGGATTCGAGCCTTGATGCCACAAAAGACATTCCATGTAGCCGGGGTTGATGCATGTTAAATCTGTCGGGGATCAATGTTTTCCCTTTCTCCTGGTGTGGAAGTTTTGGAAAGGAGTGCCAACTCAGGTATTGTCCTCGTCACTTGAACGAGGTTCAAAATTTAAGAGGTCAGTCGGCAACAGTCCCGTGTTACATCTAGTGTGACTTTAATAAAACCAAACCAATCAACATTGCTTGTCAAGAGTTTCCGAGCCAAATATATCATCCCAGTGTAAGACCATACACCTTAACAGCCGGATCAATAGTTATGTAATTTAAATCTGCTTCCTTAAGTAGAATATGAATTGAAAGGAACAACATTTGAGTCCATTGAAGCTGTGAAAGAGATAACGTCACGCATCCTTTAGAAGCTGACAGAATACTTCTAGCAATTTTTGGAACGACGGAAAATTCGCATGGAGCTTTGTATGAATAAAGGAGGATTATATACTTAAGGTGACAGTAAGAAAATATGATAACATCAAAATAAAATGTTTTACAGCATCAGTTTTGTTTTTTTAATAGCCATACCTCGTATACCCATTCAATAGGCCGAAATTCTTTCTAAATTAATTTATACTGAACTTGTAATATAGACTGCGAATTATTTGTCACATATTTAAAAGAGCTATAATATTAAGCAAGTGTTTCGTTTATCCATTTCAATCATATTTGTGTCTTTAAAATTCTTTCACACTTTTCCTGTACCTATTGATGCACTACTGGGGCTGAAAGTAACACACTATTCTGTTAATTAAAGCAATCACTTTTACGATATATCAATTCAAACATGAAATAAACTTCATCAAGATTAAAAAATTAAAAATATGTCATAAAATTTAAAATGTGTGAAATTACTAAATAAAATTATGAATAAAAATATCTTGAAAGATATAAGATCGTCAAAAGTTATGTTACTTATATGGAGAAGTTAAATTGATTTTAAGAATAGGAAAGAAAATTAAATAGAAAAATACGGTAAATGAAAGTACACAAATGAAAATAATAATAAGAAGATGAACGAAATAAATTTTAAGAGAACTAAAGTAAAATTATGTGAAAAAGGAATTATCTTATTTTACAGTTACTTTAAATAATGTATGTTACCTAAAAATAAAATGTAAATTTATTACTTGGAGCAAAAATTATTTCAAAACGGCACTAATCTATAAATGCGCATAAATTTTCCTTCAATAGAATTTGAAAAAATACTGTGATAGAAAAGGAGATGAAAAGTAAAAGAAAAGAAAAGAAATAACTGTCTTTTTGCTTAAGTATCAGGAATTCCACTGTCCAAATCCTGAAAAAATAATAAATAAAAGAAAATACTTCAGAAGATTTTATTATTTACTTTATTTTCTTTTTAAAATTTTCATAAATTAAACTCGCTCATTTAGGAACTATTTGCAAAGGACAATAATATCGTTTTTACTTTCAAAAGGAACAGAAAATACTTAACTAATTTTGAAAAATGTCAAAAAAAACTTAGAATTAAAGTTTGTTCAATATTGCATAATACGAATAGACAACTAAGAAAAGGGTATTTAGTTTTGAATCTCACTCATTTGAAAAAAACATTTTTTCGCGAATTGTAATATTACATTTCAAAATATCTCGTCCAATCAATAATAAATTTTGTGTAAAGTGTCCTTCCTCCAACAATACTGCATTTTACGAAGAGAAGAATTACTGTTCCTAATCGGGTTTTAGTCCTTTTAAAATTACATAGTTCACTATCATAAACCCAAAAGAGTTACTATGTCTAACAATCACTAATATGAAATATTTATATATTGCATGCATCGTTTCTGTATACAATTCACAAGTAAATAACAGAGATACTTATTATCCTCATTTAATATGTATCAAAATTGATTTCCATGTATTTTCTCTTTAATAAGGAAATTGCTTCTAATTACATTTGAAGAATATGTGATGGAAATGAAATGTCATGTGAAATGATTGATTTTCATCTGGCATCGTGATGTTTGGTCTTAAAGTGATAGGACGTTGCTATCATATTTTTTAATTCTTATTAACAATTCCTTGTTTTGATGGAATTTCTCTTAACCGCTGAAGCGGGTTAAAAAATGGGTAGTTTGGAAGCCCTTGTATAACTGGTAAATAGCGTCATTATTTGCGTATGTATAATTGGGGCTTAGAAACTATAAATAAATGTGTTTAAAAGTAATTTCCCTCCATATTTTGCTCGATGGATAATTGTTCTTAAACAGACTGGTTCAGACCGGTAGCTATCATGGAATGCACCACCGAGCTACAACGCGGAATCATGGTTTGGGGCGTAAATGTGTAGGTTTCCAGATCACCTCTAGTTCGTATTCAGGACACTATGATGGTTCAATACGTGTATGATGTGATGTGGCAGTTGTCCTTCCCCTACCTTCAGGGGGTGTCCAATGGTATTTATCAGCAGAATAACCCCTAACCGTACACTGGTTACATCAGCCAACTGGCTATTTAAAGTGTGCAGATGCTTCTCTGACCACAGTTCCCTCCTGATCTCTCACCAATCGAACACATTTGGGATGTTATTTGACTCCATTAGCAGGTCTGGCCAGTGCCGTGTTCAGAAGACAAACTGTAGACAATGGCTGAAAGGAAATGTAAAGCAGTCCCTCCAGGTGCCATCCGTACTTTCCCTAGAGATGTTGCTTCGTGTATTGTCATCCACAGTGGTCCTACAACCTACTGTGCAGACACTGTTCTAATTCTTTATTATGCATATAATTTCGAAATAAAGATAACGTGTTGTTCGTTGCTGTCTCTCTGTTTCCTGAGTTTTATGACTTTCTGGTACCGCCTTCTTGGTGTTGTATTTTCAATGTTGCATAGTATATTTAAAATATTTTTTTTCTATAAACCTATTACATTTTTGAATTTTCTAAATCAAACTTATTTCTATTATATTTTAATTTTAAAGAATATTTTCAGGCATTTCGGAGAATGTATTAATATTTTTTAATAAGCACATAATTAAAAACACTACCGGATACGTAGCAAATATTACCTTTGAATTCAAATAATATATTAAGAGCAAAAATTTGATAAAAATTGTTTAGGATTTGTAGCCTTCGCTAGAATTTAGAGTTCAGATTCATGTGTGACGTTTGTCTTATTAAAGATGTGATTTATAACCACTAGGTTCTGAGAAATTATTTGATGTAAATGGAAGAAATTCTACTAATAGTAAAGAAATTATTTGAAATCAGATTTTATTTTAATAATATTTAATTCAAAATATACCCAAGAGATATGCAGCTTCAATAATAAAAATACAAAATGACTAACTAATACTAATGACTAAGTGTTTTTTTTTTGTTTTGTTTTTTTTTTGCTTAAATCAGTCAAGGACTGTGGAATCCTGCTTGAATTAATGAGATACGAAGAACCTAATGTTGCATAGAATTCAGTTCCGATGTAAAAAAATACTTTTATTTGAGAATGAAATATTTACAAATGTTTCTTATATTAATTGATGATTACTAAATAGAGCAATATTTAAAAATGAAACTTTCAAGAAAGCTTTAATGACGTGAGTGTTTTTAAACTAATGATATCCATTAAGCGAACTTGAAGTGAGGCAACATATAATTCTTTGAAGACTTTTACCAATGTAATATAAAATACAATATTTATCAAATTATCATTGTTGAGTACAAAATCAAACAGCAATATTTTAGAACTGCGCCAACTTAATTGAAGATTTCAGTAAATTTCAATTCAGTAATTCGTTATAACAATATTATTTGTCATGATGAAACATATGTTCAGCCAAACGTCATAGAAGTGTTTATTATAAGAAGCCGAAATGATTTAAACCTCAAAGAAAATAAATATAATCTTTTTTCTAAAGAACACTTAATGATAAAGAATAGTAATGTATTTTTTAGTAAAAGAAATTTAGGAGAAGAGCATAAAATAAATTTTGAAATCAGAGTTATCGAGCGGTCTTTTAGAAATTTAATACATCCTATCTTTAAGAAAATCTCATATAATGCACCAATAAGTTCGCTCTTTGTTTCAAATATGAGATCTGAGATAATTATTTATATTTAAATCCTCTAAGAAGTATTTCTGCATAAGTTAAAAAAATTCGTGAAAAAAATAATTTTGAGGTAATGCTTCAACGAATATTTGAGGTACTATCACAATTATAAGTAACCCCAAAACATCAGTTTTAAAAACACATTTTTAACTAACCTTCAACGAGAAAAGATTTTAATTTAGATAATAAAAAGGTGCACTCTATTTCAATTCAATCGGTTAAGTATTAAATTAAGTTTGAAAAAGAAGAGAAGTAATACCAATATAAGATGAAGCAATTTTTTTTCCTCAAACAGTTATCAACTCCTTTATAACTTTGAATGCTTTAGTATTTAAATAGAAAAACAGGAAAAACAGAAAAAATTATGAGTCAAATAAAAAAGAATTGAATTTATCTTCTTGGATAAAATAGTCAAAGTTGTATGAAAAATAACTATTCAAAAATAACTTTCATGCATGAAGTTTCATTATGGGATAAAACTGATACAGAAAAATGGTAGAAATAAATTATTATATTGTGAGCGATTAAAATTGTACGCATCGTTATCATACATCCAGTAAAAAATGAAATAAAGACTAAAATGTTATAATTAACAGAGATTAAAAAACCCTTATAATGGTAGTTTCTTGCAACAATCTTAACAATGCTCCTAACAAAATTCGATTCTTCATAATTCTATAATGAGAGAGAGAGATTCTTAAAATTTAATACAATTTTTTTTAATTTGCCCTTAAAGATATTAATTTAATCTTAGTTTTTTGCTTTTACTATAAATATTTTCGGAATTAATAAGATATTTTAATTATAATAATTTTAATATGTTTAGATATATGTATGAAATTATTTCCTTTCAAAGTAATGATAATAAAGATGTTAAGCCTTCCATTATTTTATGCAGAATATTTTATTTTATTGCAAACTAATTTTAATGTAAATATGAAGTACAGTATTTATAATTTTTATTTAAAAAGTAGAATTATTTCTTGAAATGAAGTAATTTCTTGTACCCTTATGGGAAGTTCATTAAGTTTGAATATTTTTAGGAAAACAAATGATAATCATATTTTACGCAATATTATACTTCTGCTAAAATGCATAATAATTAAATTAATCTGCATAAGCTTTTAAAAATTGTCTGTAAGAAGGTCTTTTAAATTTCATTAACAATAATTTGAAATATATTATTTATGAAGTTTTGTTTTCTCTGGTTTTAAATTCTTCAATTTCTTTTCTTCTTTTTCCTCATTTTACTTTAATATTGGTTTGAAAGACTTTACCAATTTTCTACCATTACTAGTCTTTCTCTCTAATAGATATCATTTTGCTACACTTTCTATTTATGTCTTTCAGGGAGAATTTTAATTTGTAAACAGGAGATTGATTGCAAAACTCTTGCTATACATCGTGTTTCATATATTAACTTATCGTACTCGTGATCATTTTTATTTAATCTGGGTTGATTATGTTTTAGTTTGTTTTCTTTCTATCTTCAATTTGTACAAACTTGATATTTGTTTGTCTACATGCATAGTTTACTTAATTTCTTCTTAATAATTTGTTCAGTTATATATGATTTTTTCTTGAATTTATGAAATTTCCATAACAGTTTGTAACATTTTTTCCTGATTGTTGGGTGCATGTGGAACATTGTTTAGCCAGTTAATATATATAAGAAGCTAGATTCAGAAATTGTAAACATTAAATTTCATTCCCTTTATGGTTTTTCAATTCTTTGTTTTCTATGTATTGATTTGTACTTGAATGTGTACATACCAAGGCCTGTTTTCGAATGGAAATTTTTTTTCAATGTTTGAATCTGGACGATCTAAAATGAATCTTAAATTTTAAATGTTCTTCAGCGAAAGATTTCAAAACCGTGGCAGAGGTTTTAAAATAGTGTAAAATGTAAGCCGACTACCAAGACACCCAAGAGTCACAGCAGTTCTCCATTACCAACATCTGGCAATAACTGCACGACGTCAGGCGGTTATTTGTCCCATAAAAATGGGTCCACTATGCTAAGACCCTCAAAAGGTGCACGACCTTGCAGACGAATTATTAACAGAAGACTCATTAATGCTGGTCTCTATGCCAGTTGCAGCAGTTTTCATTACCTTTTTATCTGCGCATAAACGCATTTATTTCAACCATAGTTGACAAATTTGAACAGGAGATTTGGACTGTGTGTCATTCTGAAGTTTTGAGACGAATATCGCTTGAGTATGAACATTCATTTTCATCATTTAACGGAATGGCAAGAGAGTTTAAATCATTTTCATCAAGAAATCATCTCGGAAAAACATCGGCTTCCATAAAGGAAAGTCAACGTGTTGGAAGGTATTATACTGGATGGCCGAAAATAATTCCAAATTTTTCAGATATAATTTGGGACTAATAAATGGTACAATGATGGAGTTGTTGTGCCTTATTTTCTTCTGTTTGGAGATGCTCTTGATCAAAACTTCGTATTTATTTGGATGATTATGTTCTTCGATACCGTGAGCAACTGGTCGACAACTTCATTGAAACGGAAAATATCCAACGCATACCTTATACTACTCACTCAACTGCTTTGAATCGTATCGAGTATGTATGATGAATGCTCTGGAGATAAATTATATTCCTTTCTCACCCACTAAGCACTCCAGAACTCTAAAGAGCTTTTCATGACATTTTGCACTCTTTGAGCCCACTGCTCATCCACAAAGTCATAATAAGTATGCTTGATGGGTTTTGTTGTGCAGCGTATCTGGCTGTCAAAAGTGACAACATACTTTAATAAACTGCAGCATCAACGTTTTGTTTCATATGATTTTCACTAAAATATGAAATCCTCTTATGTCCAGTTTTCTTTGAACGTTTTTTGTTTTTTCAATTTTAAAACATAATTATCACATTATTTTGTTAGAAAAAGCTTTTTAAATTTTGTACCCACGTATATTACGATTTCCCCATTTTCATTTAGATTTTGTTCATCATTGAAATAATTAATAATTATGCTTATCTTTTGGACAACATCGTATATTCTTACACATAGGGCCTGCAAAATTTAGCTCACGTGGAAAATATATTTACATTATTATTAATAATACCATGAAGATAAAACTATCATCATTATTTGAAATATCATCATTATTTGGACAAATATAATGATTACCTAATCGTCTTTACTTATAATAATACAACAGATAAAAGCAATCTGTTAATATGTTCCATACATTGAAATTTAATTTTCAGATAAATTACAATTGAAAATAATCAGGATATCTTGATAAAAAAATTCGAAAATTGCAGATGAATACGTTTATAATAAAATTTATGATAAAGATTTATTCAAATTTCAAATTACTAATGTTGCATTCTTGAATGGTAATATACTCCTATCTATCAACAGATGTGTAAATAACGTAGTAAGAACTTCGATAGAGAAATTACAGACACAAATGTAACCATAAGAAAATTTAGAATAAATGCCAAATTATTCTAAAGTATGCAACTATTTTTAAAAGCCCCTTTACAGCATGTTAAACATATTAATTATTGGTAAATATTCTTAAATTATAATACAAATTCTAAATTTTGTTTTAATTTTAAAATAAGTTCTTTTTTTTACGTAAACGTTTTTTTTTTCAAAAAAATGTTCCCTCAAATAATAATTCATCTTACAAAACATAATTGTCGATATTAGTTAAGTTTGAAAGTACTTTTTTCAATTTTCAAAAAAAATTACAGGAATTCTCAATTGATTTAGTACTTTTTTTTTAATATTTTTGTATCATTATTGGCCTTATTTATGCTGTAAAGCAGTATTTTTGCCAAGGTTCTGCCGATCCTGTCTCATAATTGTGAATAGTAATGTGCCTTGACGCCATGCGAGCCAGATCAATACACAATTATTTCTTAAAACGAAATATATCCAATGCATACTTTGACCTGTTCATGCACTTGATTCGAATTCTGTCGAGCATATGTGGGATATGAACAGGATAAAACTTCCAACTCTTCTTTTTCTACTAAGCTCCGTTTCAAAACTCTTGGAGTCAGCAACTTATCTACAATGTCGAAACATGTATGAGAAATCATTGTGCAGTGAGCTTAGCTGTCAAATGTGACCGCATACCTTAATAAGCTTTTGCAACAACTTTTAATTTCATTTGCTTTTTACTGAAGTTTGAACTCTTATTATGCCCAGTTTTCTCTTACACTGCTTCATTGGATAATAAAAATGATTATTATTTTTATTTCTCACTATTTCCTTTTATAATCGTTTTCCACACTCATATCACATTTTCTGCCGTTTCCTTTTAGATTTCCTTCATTATTTACATAAATACTAACTGTGCTTCATTTATCGACATTAGTGTACTTTTATTGCATTCAAAATTTTTAAAAAAGCATTTCACCATTCAATGAAGATAGCATTCTCTATACAACTTCATTAACATTTAACTAAAAGTTAAATTTCTCTTTTCTTAATTTTGTAATGAGTTTCTGGTATGATCTGCTATTAAGATTCATTAACAAATTTTTCAATTGTTTCTTTTTCTTTTCAAGTACATCAATTCTCTATCCATGCAAAATATTTATATGTAAAAAGAATAAAACTTATTTTTCGATTTAAATAAATTTAGCTCACAATGATATACTTCCAAAAATTATTCATTTATTCTAAATTTTCTTTTTGTAACTTAACAATATATTTAGAAAAACATGATTTATTATTAATTTTTTTCATATTCAGTTTAAAACCTTTTCTTTAGTTTCTTCAGTCATGCAAATCTTATGTCTTTTGATCTTGGTGTGTTATACGGAATTTGGAGTAAATTAATCTATTGTCACAGAAATTTTCTCGTTTTTGTGTATATACTTTATACACAAAAACTATAAAGAGAAAATAAGTAATGTATAATACACATTAAGTATATGCAATTCTGTATATACTTTATATGTATTATACTTTATACACAAAAACTAAAAAGAGAAAATAAATAATGTATAATGCACATAAAGTATATACAATTCTGTGTATACTTCATAAGTATTATACTTTATACACAAATTCCACATTTTTAAATCACCAAATAAAGACTATTAATAAACGAAAACTTCGAATGCTTAAAAATATATTAATTATTTTTATTATTTCAGAATGAAAACGTAAAGAAAATATTGACCATAAAACTGAGGGTATTAAAATTTTATTTTCTCAAACTTCTTTGTCTTCTCTTTGTCTTCTCCTGAAGTCGCTCTTTCTCTCTTTCTCTCTCTCTCTCTGTATATATATATAAGTAAACGAAACATGAAAATTATATCTCGCAAAATATCACATCATAAACAAATTAATCAAATATAACATAAACTCATGATATTATACACACACACACACACACACACACACATATATATATATATATACTGAAAAGTTATGAAAGAATAATTTAAAATATTTAAAAAGACAAAATTCCAGAAAGAAACGTAACAATGAAAGAAAAATAAATGAAAATATGGAACCCAGAAAGTCAAAAAGCAATATCGGGCTGAGGACCGATTAACCTTTTGAAGACGGTGGGTTTTGTGAGGAAAAGGCCCTTAAAGACGGCGCTTTAGGCGATGTTTACTTCCCCCTTTTTTATCGCTCATGGATGGCACCATACATAGGCATACAAAAGAAGCAAGATAATTGCTGCTGTCCGCAGTCAATGGGGATGTTCGCGGCTTAGAAAGTCCCTAAATACAAAGAGTCTCCCTTTCTTAGGGAAACATATTTTCTTGGAGATCTCAATTACGATTTCAGTACAAGAAAATTTGAGAAATTTATTTATTTTATTTTTTTAAAAAAGAAATTATTTCCTAACAATTAAAGCTGCTTTTCACCTAGATTTCCTTTTCCAATATTATTAAGAGCATTGAGAGAAATAGCACAAAACAATGATGATAATATAAAACATTGCATAAAAAAATGAAACGCTTATTTCATTGTAGACAAAGGTACACACAATAAACTAACCAAATTTAATTGATATTATTCAAGTAAAATTTATTTATATTTTGATTTTCAGTAAATTTTTTTAAAATAGATATAAAATATTTTAAATTTATTTTTAATTCTTTTAAATGCAGGAATTTGATACACACCTGGTATTAAAACTTAAAATAATCAAATTAGAAATAAGAAGAAAATAATATGATACTTCATAAATTGCACGTAATTATAATCAGTAATACAAAATAAAATAAAAAGCAAAATTGCTGATCCTGTCTCTTGATGTTATAATGTAAAATTCAGACTTTCTCAAATCGATAATGAAGTAAGTTTAAAAGCTCTTATAAGTATTCACAGCATTTGTATAACAATAGACATATCATCATAAATAAACTATGCTCTTTTGGAAACTTCATTATTACTTAATTTATAATTGTTTTTCTCTTTTAGAACATGCCAGAGAAATCTTAAAAATTTAAACACTCTTAAGAATTTTCTTATATATCTTCCATGAAGGAATGATACATTTGATGCATAATTGTCATTTTTTATTGTTCCATAATCCATTATACTGTGATACATTAATATTTATAATATTGAATGAATCCTAAGATTAAGTCTAAATTTTATTAACAAGCATTTTTCAAAAATGGAAACTTTATTTTTCTTTGATCTAATTCTTCCTATATATGCTGAAAATTATGATAAAATATTCACTATGGCAAATAAATGAGATGAATAAAAAGCAAAACCATTAAAAAAAAGGTGTTTCGCATTATGCTCTAAAATGTGAGTAGCCTAAGGCTATAAATGTTGGCCTTTGTTAAATAGTGCCACATTGTAGTTTCCACATGTTTTGACGGTTAGGTCAAACAAAAGGTGACGATTAGGTGTTCCAACATGTAGCAGAGCTGATACGCATTAAATCAAAATCCTTACGTTGCCGCGGTGTGGAAGTTAGAAGTGGACGCTCTAGCTCGGCTATCGTTCTCGTTACTTGTTTAAATTACGAGGACCGTCTTATTACTTTGTCCCTTATGTTACTTGTAAATGAAATATTAATAATTTATCAGTTTACCTACGTGTTCCTAAAAATAAATTCTTTAAATGCACATAAGAAATTTAAAATTATTTTTTTCCCAATAGTAATAAATGTTTCAATTAGTAAAAAAGAGGAAATGCTTTGAATTTTTAGAATACTTCTAGTAAAACGCAAACAATAAGCTGATATCGAAGACAAAATATTATGACTGCAAACATTTTTAAGTTGCCGAGGAGCTTCATGTATCTCGGTAATCTTGTTTATATAAAAGGAATATATGATTATTATTTGTACTTAATTGTTTTGCAAGTAATGACAACATACTGGAGCTTCTTACCTTTTTTTCACTTTTCGTACAAAAAGTTATATTCTTAACCTTTAGATAATCCTTACTTTTTATTTAAAATTTCAAAAGAATTGCATAATATTGTTTTAATTCTAAGATTACTGCTCTGATTTTTGTGCGATAATAAACTGATTTTTGTGTGTGATTTTGTGCATATGATAGAGCCAAAGCCAATACATTCCTACGAAGACAACTCTTTCGATCAACGTTCAAAATAATTACAAAAACCTTTCCTTCTCAACGCACAGACTCCTCAATCGGTTTAGAAAAAACTGACAACAATTTTTCTTTACTTTCTTCAAAACGAAGGAAAACTTTAGCTTCAAATATCGTTTTTTCCCTCCCCACCCACTTCGTCTGGACAGTCCCCTAAGTGACTGGGTCCTTTTTACATTATCTCTCAAAATCTAACATAATATCAGTTCACTGAACGGTTATTTTCAGTTTCCCGATAACGTTCGCAAAGTAGAAGGCCTTCTTTTATGTTCGTCGGCATAGTTTCTATTTATCCTATGTCCGACAATGTAACAGAAAAGGAAATCACTTTCTAAAGCTTTATTACGGCAATAAGAGGAAGAACCACGGAAGAATAGTTTTCCGGCTACATGAAAGCAACCTTGAAGATTTACAAGAAGGCAGATGTGCATTTCTATGTTTTATTACACCAAAAAGGCATATGATAATCAATAATGACCAAAACCTGAAAGAATCAACAATAATCAAGAGGGAGAAGCATTCTTTGTCGATATGAAAGCTTTTACAACTTGTTTTTCATGCTCATTTACAAGAGCTATTTGATTCTCTATTCAGAGTTTCAAACGTTCGGGTGCCTTAGAACGCACCCGAACATTCCTTTCTTTGTACTATCGTACATAAAAAGTGTGACTCATGAATAAATAGGCGAGAAAAAAAAAGAAAACGAACAAATTTTTTTTATTTCAATGTAACTATCTGTTAGATTCTGATTACATTTATTTTTCAAATATATTTTAGAGTATTTTGCAAATTTTATCGAAATTATTATTATTAAAGAAACTTATTATATTTTTTTTAAAAAAAAAAACTTCTTTTAAGTTTCGAAAAATCAGGAAATCCAACACTGTAGAACTTTTAAAGTATAATATATAACAAAAGCAAAAATTTTATTCTTGCTTCTAAGGTTTTTGTATAAACCGGGGAATTTTTCTTATGCTAAAGAATTTGTAATATTCGTCTCCTACAAATTTGAAAGAAAAAATATCGGAATTAATAGTTTTTGTTTCGAAGACTCAACTTTTATACATCAATTGTCATAATAAAAAAATGTCGGAAATAGTTTCTTGCTTTTATAAATTCGAAAGACTACAATGTACAGTTTTAAAAATCTATAACAAATATTTTTGTAATTTTTTTTTGTTGCAAATATTTTTTTCTTTTTTTGTTGTTTATACACGATTAAAAAAAAGTTTTTTTTTTTTTTGATGTTTCGATATAAAATTCTTAAAAACTGTTTTTCAATAAGCATAACTTAAGATAACAATAAAAATATGCTTCTGTACAGCAATACATTGTGTAATTATGCACAAATTTTCATCAAAAACAGAATGCAAATATTGCTTCAAATTCTCCACAAATATATTTTAAGTAGTTTTACAGGTATAAAAGTTAATAAAAATGTAGAACTGAGGTATTTTTAAATCTGCAAAATGCATAGCAATACGTGTATTAGTAAAAAAACATTCATTATGAAAATATGTAATTATATTCTTTAGAATGAAAAAAATAAAATAAAAATCATAAAAAAAAATCACCACTTAAAGTTATAACACTTTTTTGAATAAACTTTGGAAATAAAATTTTTGTGTAACATATATTTCTTAGTAATATTTATATATATTATTATTTGAATAACAAAGTAAAGTGGAACCTTTTAATAATAAAGTGGAACTAGAAATTAAATATTTATTTCCAAATATTTAAATATTGTTTAAGTTCAACATATTAATCCAATAATTTCATTACAGCGGCTCCTTTTATCACATTATTTCCTGTAAAAGGTAAAATTGTCGCTTTATGGGTTATTTGTGGGTCGTTCCAGATTTTTTTTATTTTGTTCTTCGGAGACAACCTCATCTTCAACCTCTCGACTCAAATTTAAAGATTGATCTAAATCATCTTCCTCATTTTCTAACTCACAATCAGAATCAGAATCATCAAAAATTTCGTCTCTAAATCAGCTAAAATATTCTGAATCTCTTCCGTGGTAAGTTCTCTTTTACGTTTAGGCATTTTTTTTAAAAAAAATCAAATTAATTTAAAATGAAATGATTAAGTAATCGAGATGACAAAATCACTTACAAAAATAACTATGCACTCACCGCTAGTGAGAATTTGAGTATGAAGGAAAAAAGAGGGATTTTTAGGTAAGGGTGAAAGAGGAAACTCCACCCCCCCCTTCCTTCTGAATACAAAAGAAACCGGTCAAGCAGATGATGTTCCGGGGCTATAATAGGCCTCATGCTGATTCGAAAGCTGTTTACAGGGGAAAGCACGGCTTGGCCGCTACATCGGTCTGCGCCGGCTTTTAAGGGTATATTCCTTTTGGCCTGTAGATCGGCCAGCCGTACTCAAAAGGTTAAGCGGGGTTAAACTAGTATATATATATATATAAGCGAAATACTACTGACTGACTCATCACGAGATCTGTAAAACTATACAACCGATTGACTTGAAATTTGGTACAGTTACTCATTTTGCGATGTAGACGCTCACTAAGAACGGATTTTACGGAATTCTAATCCAAAATGTAATTTTCATCCGTTAATTTTTTCTCATCCATTGATTATGTCATTTTTGGCTACTTTATCGCTAAAAATGACATGACCGACTCTAAACGGAATATATTTTTTTATATGTATACTGTGTATTGCCACCAATTAAGTATACTTGGCGAGATTTGCGCGTGCGAAATGGAAAATACCAAATAATTTAATATTGATGCGCTGATGGAGGATGGATTTATCACCAAATATCTTCCACCGCTAAGTCGAATCATTTCAATGACCTTCCATTGTGAATTTTAAAAAGCTATACTATGGTAACCCCAGCTGACTTCCTCCCGCTTTGCTCAGCAAATGATAATTTTTTATTGTTGTGGAACCTAGACGTAAGTTTTAAATTCATGAGAAAAGTATTTTATTATTAATAATGATTGATAAATTACATTTGTAAATCTAAACGCAATCTTACGAATATATTGAAGTTGGCTTTTAGCAAATGAATAATAATGGTATGTTATTCATGTCATTGAAAAAAAAAAAAAATAAGTAGCTGTCAAAATATTTATTTTGATGTACGCTTTAACTGTAACCTAATGTAAACATTATGCAAAACTTTTTTTTTTTTTTTTTTTGTATTTTGGCCATTTTTAGTTTTTGGTTTCTAGGAAATAAACGTTTTTGTTTTTTTAAAATGGCTGGATATTTTATCGTTTTCAGAATTAATTTTAATGATATGATTTTTAAGAGCTATTCTGTCTATTCAAATGCGGTTTGGGTTATGCTGCTAGCGTAAGAGTTACCTCTTTGTAAAAAGGATAACGCGATATGGGTGACTTTTTGCTAAAAATTTTTGGTGAAAATGCAGTTTAGCGTAATCACTTGGCAAGATTTGAAAAATTGCCAAATTTGGCGATTTTTTATGGCGGAGCCTGAAGCCTTATTCGAAAGGGTTGTCACGGCTAAAGCCACCTCAGTGGAGAGAAAGCATGGTAGCCACAATGGGCAAAATATAGCCAAACAATTCCTGTCGCCAAGTGGTTACGCTAAACTGCATTCCAACCAAATTTTTTTTATACTTTATCTTTTTGTAAGTATTTTTTGTTGAATTTTTAAATAATTTGATTTTAAAAAATTAATTATATTTTTTAACTAAAGAAGTATTTCATTGTAGGTTAATACAAATTGATTTTTCATATTTACTTTTCAGTTATAGTTTTTAATAATGGATGTTGAATATATTTGGATAGATGGAATACCTAATCCTTTCAAAGTTTTTAAAATTCTTGGCGACAGAGCATGTTTATTTTCATCTCTGTCTTTGCTGGTGTTCGGTGACATATCGATGGCGTATAAAATGAGAAATATTATCGTTTCTCACATGTTTAACAACTGCTATCGGTTTAAATGCTACACTCAAATGCTATCTGGCGCTCCTTATCATACTAACGATTTATATAATACCGAAAGGTGTAAACCAAACACGTATGGATCTATTTGCGAAATTATGGCGGTGGCAGAGCTATTTCCCTATCAGTTCGATGTGTATCAAGGCGTCTGCCTTATAGCTTCTGTTGGTGAAACAATTCAGAGAAAAAAAAAGATTACGTTTTACGGGACACTATAATAGTGGGCATTTTGATGTTTATATTGAAATAGTTGGATTAACAAATAGAAGTAAAGTTAATCTTGGTGATGATAATGTGAAACGAAATGAAGAAAATGTGTCATCTTTAGTGTTTCAGCCTCAAGAAAATGCATCTATATTACTTTCAAAGACTCAATCAATATCTAACATTAATTTATCAAGTTCAAATGAATCGATTATTAATGATGTAATATCTCTTCAATTAAATAAAGGTAAAAAAAAAAAGAGGAAAAATATTCACAATTTCAATTAGATATGAACAAGTAAGACACGCTGCTGAAAGTATACTCAAAGTCATCTTGAAATACATAGAGAAGCTGCTTCAAAATATATTTAAAGCCATCCTGAAGTACATAGAGCAGCAGTACGAAAATACTTTTCTAATAACCTTCCTGTGAATCAGGCAGCTGTAAATAAATGCAATGAAAAAAGATCAAAAATTAAATTAGTGCCTTGGACTTCTAAAGCTTTGGTTTTAAATATATATAACAGATATTGACTATTCAAATGATAAAATCGCCAGTATCGGAAAACGTTTGTCCTGTTTGTGGTACCATGCTTTAAAATTGATAGAAGAACCTCCAGGAATGTGCTGCAGCGGTGATCAAGTCCACATTCCTGCTATTAGATCCTACCCTGAACCTTTGAATAGTCTTCTTATCCATATTCCCAGGATCAGCTTTCAGAACATTTTCTTTCTATAATTATTTTGAACCACGGTCAAGTGACGAGGACAACAACTGAGCTGGCACCCCCCTTTCCTAACATCCACACCACACCAACGGGAGGACTTTGGGCCCCGACAGATTTAACATGCATCAGCCCCGGCTACACGGCGGGTCTTTGGTGGCCAAGGATCGAACCCGCGACTGAACGAAAACCGCCGGCCATGAATCCGAAACCTTGCCCACTAGGCTACCTAAAGATTGATACATCAATAATGTTGTTGCGTAATTTAAATCCTCCTAAATTATGTAACAGCACCAGACTCAAAGTGAAAACTCTAAAAAAAAAAACGTTATAGAAGCGACTATTTTTACAGGAAAGTATGAGGGTGAAAATATATTCATTCCAAGAATACCATTAATTCCATCAGATTATCATTTTGAATTTAAGCGTTTGCAGTTTCCAGTTAGACTTTGCTTTGAGATGACTATCATTAAAGCACAAGGGCAGAGTTTAAAATTAGCTGGTGTAGATTCATAATGTGACTGTTTTACCCGTGGTCAATTTTATGTAGCATGTTCAAGAGTTAGTTCACGTGAAAATCTAATCAACCTTCAACCAGAAAAACGAACGAAGAATGTTATCTACAGAGATATTTTGGAAATGTAGGCATATTATTTCGTATTTTTCTAATATTTAACTATTTCTAAAATTACAATAAGATAAAATAATAATGAATGTAATAATTAAGATAAATAAATTGATATAATAAAAAATAAAAATGTAGTTCTCACTCTCAAAAATTGCATGCAATCAAAATAAAGATAATAGAAATGTAATACACAAAAAAAATTGTTTCAACAGGTTTAAAAAATAAAAAAATATGTATAAAAATGTATTTTTATTTTTATGTTGGCAATTTTTACATGGTTTTGGACTACTGGGGACCCGCCATGTAGAACAATGGGAACACATCGCACTACACAGTACCTCATCGGTGATGCGGAATTCTGTTCGACAGATTTACGGACTAAATTACATTTTCATTGATGAACTATTAACACTAAAATACTTTTCTTATATGTTTGAAAGTCATGGATAACCATTATTGCAGACAGTCAATTTCTAAAATTATTAAATTCAGATTATAATTAAATTTAAAAATTGAAAAATTTCTTGATAATTTACATATAGGTTTTCCAAAATATAATATTATCGTCTGCCCA
>BMAW01050704.1:36119-47719 GCA_019974015.1 Nephila pilipes
GTGTGTGTGTTTGTGTGTTCCAATTATAATATGTACATTATTGATAATATGAGAGAAAATTGAAAATAATTATCATATATGAAATTTTTGTTTCTAAATAAATAGAGTTAATTTTTCACTCGTTAAAAATAAAAGTTTTATTGAGGATTATATGTAGAATTTAGTACCTGTGAGAATTATAATCAATTCTTTCATGTAACTTCTTTATAAAGTTCGGTTAAAACAATTTATTTTGTAAAAAAAAAGTTGCATTAAAATATTGAGCTTACATTTTTTTTTTGAATCTGAAATTATAAATGTACATTTAATTATAAGGATACACATATTGCTCCATTTGTTCCTAGCAACTAAACAAAAAAAATATTAAAACCTTTTAATAGTAGAATGTTTCTTTAAATCATTTATATTTTTATTTCTAGAAAATTGCTGGAATTCGTATTTTCGATAGTATATTTTTTTTACTTTCCTTTCAATTTTTTTCAGTAGCAATTGGATCACAAAAGCGTGGAGGGAGGATAGTATATACAAAATGGAGGAGGTAGAATTTTTTTCCCGTGCTTTTGAACTTTCTATCTTCTTTTATGTTGTAGTAGTGTTATTTCTAAGGATGAATAAAACAGAAAAATGTAAAGTGAATGAATATTTTATTGAACCTGCATATTTTGATGAATTGGAAGTAAAAGCTGGGTAAGAAACAGCTGCGTAAAATATCGAATTGATTTTCAACCGGAAACGTGAATTCTGAAATGAGGTTCATCTAAGAAAATGGGGAAAAAAGAGGTTTCAATTTCAAAGAAAGAGATTTTTTCTATCTTTATCATAAAATATCTGATGAATTTCTTAAATTTCCAAAAAAAAAGTGTGGTTCAAAAAATACAAGGAAAATAACAAAAATATAAAAACGTTATAGGTCAGTTTTATGCATTTTATTTACCTTACCATAACTAATTTATTGAGTCATAGATAAAACATTTTTTAAAATGCTTTCAATCCTATTTTTATTTAATTTACCTTTTGTATAATAATATATGCTATGGTGTTCACTGAAATAGTTTTCTCATCTCACCATTGTAATTTTTCTTTAAGCAGGCAAAATGCAGAATGATTTTAAAAGCTCTAAAGAAATTAATTCAAGTGGTACATTACTTATGTTTTGATAGTAACTGAACGATTTTGTGATTTTTTTAAAGTGGTCTGATAATTCAATGGGAATTAAACAGAAATATTGAACCGGCAGAAATATTTTGAGCAAGGTTTCAAATATTTTGGATACGTTTGTGCGAATATATTGTTTATGATAAAATATGCCGGTTTTTGTGTGGTATAAAATGTCTTCTTTCCCTTTTATAATTCGTATCGTTCCATGTATTCTTAATTATTTTTTGCATATTCTCATTTCATTTTGTAAAGTAAATTTTTAGTAAAAAATCACGACCCCACATAAGAGAAATTATATATATTATTTGTTTATAAATTTCAAACATAAAGTATATAACGATACATAAATATATGGAACGTTTTGCACATTACATGTAATACGGTTTCGTTTCAACTCTTTAAAAGTTTCATTTAAATTAATAATGAAGATTAATTGCCATATGACTTATTTTAAGAGTCATATCTATTAAAGGATCAAATATATACTTGTTAAATTATATACTTTGAGCTATTCTTAATTATTAATAATGCTTTTAAAAGAAAAACTTTTTACTAATTGTTATAAATAATATTTATATGCATAAAGTTAAGTAGCAAAAAATTTCTTTTAGACAAATTTTCTAAATAATTTTGATCTTGATTGCAGTGCGGTAATTGATATGCATAACATCTAAAATCTTCATATTGAAATATATTCTAATACATTAGGCTCAAAACTTATGCTGATTTGTATTTTATCAAGTTAATAATTTAACATTAATGTTTTTTTTTTAAAAAAAAAAACCACGGACTTATTATAAGTAATCTGCTTTATAATATTCAACATAATCAAATACAATTTTTCAATTTCTTTCTTTCTAAATTAATTTCAAGTGTGTGTAGGCCATGTTGTGGAAAAAATAAATTTCTCCACAATATTTTTAAATACTATTTATCAATAATGATGTATCTTGTTACATAATCTACATATTTGTAGCAATAGAGAAACAAAATATTCTTCTTAGACGAAAGAAACATCCATATCTTACTTCATACACATCTGTTAGTCACAAATTTCTTTTTTCTTTCAGTTAGAAAATTGGTTTCTATATTCATGGAAAAATGCATTCCTATTTTTGATTTCCGTATTTCATTGTTCATTGGGGTGAAATTGAAGGTTATTTATAGAAAACTATATTAAGGCTGATATTTTTACATTGGGCTCTCTAACAGTCTTTTTTTTTCTTACATCGGCTGGAATTTATTGATTTTAAATATTGATTGAAAATACGGCAATGTTAAACAAACTTGGAGTATAAGTTACTAATGCTCGCATTGCCATTGGATGCTGTAGCCGTAACTTAAGGAGCATATATAGTAATAGGCGGAGAAACGTTATGAGGGCGGAATTCAGTTCAAAGGCGAAATTGAATCGAAAATACTGAATATCATGGGAAGGAGAGAGGTTTAAAAACGATGTTTAAACTATTAAAATTAAATGAAATTGTTAAGAAGTGCTATTCCAATACCAAATTTGAGAAATATATTGCTATTTTAGTATATAAGTATTTAATATATAAGTATTTTTAAACTTTAAAACGCGAGGAGAATGAGGCTATTAGGCTCCATCAACAGTAAGTAAATTCTATTTGACTTTGGAATGCCTCTTCCCCAAGCTGCGTGTGCATCTAACCTATGACTATATTGTCCGCCTTGTTTTTGCTGAGGTATTCATAAGATGATACCGTTAGAAAACTTTTGTCCGTCATTGAATGGCGGAAGGCTTACGCTACGCGTGTATTAGTTACATAATTATATTTTCTTAGCATAATAGAAAGGAAATTCGTATGAAATTTTAAATTTATATGAGTAGTGTTAGAAGTATTTTTAAATAAAAGGATATATTTTTAGAGATCGTTTACCCGGGAAATCCCCAAAATGTCTTTTTCTTAGATGATATTTGAGATTTTGTTCAGTCCATATGCGACGAACCTGAGCATGATGAAAGTGTTGGAACAAACTCTGATGGAGACAAATAACTCTCAGTTTTTATCCGGAGACAGAGAAGTCGATTCATTTATCTTAGGATTCGAAAAAGAAATCACTATTGTATTATATGTGTCAAAAACATACAGCAGGGTAATACTTCTTCCAATTATACAACAATGATTCTATCGTTAATATTGAAACTAAGAAGACGGAAATTGTTATGGACTGCAATTTCAATAAAGGAGGGATAGATACAGTAGAGATAAAATATTCAGTATTTATTCTGTATCCGGCTGAACTAGAAAATCGCCGTTGGTAATATGTTATCCAATTCGTAAGCATAACTGGAATAAACCACAAAATGCTGTTTAATTCGATGAATATTAATGAAGCCCAACTTATCTATATCACTAATGAAGTCACACTTCATGCAGAAAGAGTAAATTTATAGATATTACCTTATTATATCAGAGAGATCTTTTATAAGCAGACACAAAAGACCCCAAGAAGAGCAGCTAGAAGATGAACCACCAGCAAAAATACGTGGAAGATTTTACTGTTGTGGAAGATAGAAAATAGAATGGCAATGATTATTTGTAATGTATGTAATAGTTCTGGGTATAACGAACACATTAATTTATATAAATTACTTTTCGGAAGTACAGTAAGAATTTATCACATATAAAATTTGATGTGGCAAAAGCTAAAACATTTGTTTAATATGTTATGCTTCGTATTTTTGTTTTAATTCAAAATATTTTGATTAGTGTTTTGTTTTATTCTCTTCAAAAGTTTTGATATTAAATCTCATAGCATAAATATTTATTCTACTTAACTTATTTTGTTTTTTGGGATGGCTAACAAAATACGCTAAACGTGTTCTTATGTCAAAATACTAAGCGCATATATTTAAAAGTTAATATGATAAAATAACCTATGCTAATTTAGTTAATTAAGAAAATACTTGACATAACAATTTTGTTAAAACTGAACTATTTATAATGATTTGTTGTCGATAAATGATAAGAATTAGGGAAGTTATTGGTGGGATAATTTTTTCCAATTAGACTTCTTTTCTTCAGCAGTTGGTTTTCACCGGACTTGCAACACGTGGCAGAAGTTATTTTTTTTCATGGATAATATCAAATTTTAGGACCATGAATAAGTCCTTGCCTCTCTTTTTGTGAAAATTAGTGCTTTATTTAAAGTATGTGGTGAAAACCTTGTCACTCAAATTATTGCCTTTCACTAGCAGTAGCAGTTACTTCTCCCAATTTTCTTGCAGCGCAGGAATTCACCGTAGGAGAAATGACATCCACTTTGAGGCTATCAAAGAATAAACCCATTTTTTTGGTATCTTCAAAAGAATGGTAGTGTGTTGCTCAGCCAGATCAAGTGCCATTGAAAGGAATAAATGATAATCGGTAAGGGCAATGTACGGTGGATATTGCTGGTATAGCAGGACTTCCCATTTAAGCGTTTCCAAGAAGGTTTTCACCGGTCTCGTAACATGTGGCTAGGAGTTGTCGTATGACAAAACCGCCTTTTCGTGTCTCCCTTCGTATAGCAATCGTTATAAAAGCAAGTTATATCTAACATTGGGTGGTGTCATCTATTAAAAGACTACAAAAAAAAATTTGACTCTAATTCAGAAGTTAACTTAGATTTAACAGTCATTTATTTCCAAATAAAAATTTGATTAAAGCTTCAATGAGATATGTAGCACATTTTGTAGAGATTTGTAACTATGGATGAAGCCTTCATTATGTACCGATGAATAAGTTGTTACAAGTCGATCAGTTGGTTGTTACCATTAACTCTGTTCCAAAGATTGCGAAGAGAGTCTCATAAGCTGCAAACGAGATGATATTTTGGTATTCGAAAGGCGTCATACTCATGAACGTTTTAGAAAAAGGAAAAGTAATCACTGAATAATACTACAACCAGTTACCTGTTTTCTATTGTTACCTCTGGTATTTTTTGAATCGCCATCACATAATATTTAGAACATAATAAAATCCTTATATATGACATCAAGAGAAAAACTTACTGCTTTATAATGCATGCTGGAGTTTCAAAATGACAGGTTAAAGAAATGAGAATTTTTTTTTCATTTAAAGTGCACATCACATTTTATCTTTCTATTTTAAGACATAAGCTAATTGTTGAACTGAAATTGTATATCTTTAGATTTTATTTACATGTTAATAAATTACATATAATACAGGAATTCGTATACCAAAATAAAGAAATAATCTCAGACGGAAATAATTCCTAGAATAATATTTCACTCAAGAATGTCTTCATTTTTCTGGAAGAAATGGAATAATAAAAATACTGATTACGAACTCTGCTAGTAATTCTTATTTTATAAAGTGTTTGGTTTGAAAGCCAAGTAAAAGGAGAAAATAAAAGATTAATGGACTTGTCTAGAATGTTGAAAAATAGACCCTGAGGGAGAAATATGGCATCATCTTGTCTCGATTACTTTTGAGGAACATAAAAGTTTCCAAAAATCCATGAAAGAACATATATCTTCTATAAAATGGAGTTAAAAAATTTAAAACTAGTTATTAGGTCCAAACCCATTTCCTTTTCATGAAAAAACGAAAGAAAATTTTGGTTAATAATGACCTGACATTTTCATTATTTAAAAGAAATCTAATGTTACTTAATCATTCAGTAGCTGTTATGCTGCAATTGAATCATTGAGTAACATTTATTAACCATTGTAGATAATTAGGATTTCAAACATATTTGTTTAAAAATATCATTACATAAATAATATTGATTTAGCTCTGCATTATAGTGATTAATGTGTGTATATAACAAAGATAAATGTTTTTCTTTGGTATTTATTTAAATTTCCTAAATATTATTAATATTAAGAAAAAGATATATTGCAATAACATTGGGAAATGTAAATTAACTTTCTCAAAGAGCAAAGTTCAAATTTCTTAAGCATATAAAGCATTATATTTGAAAATTATTTTAGCATATAATTCTTCATAATAAAACTATTTTGGTGTCATTAAATCTAACAATGTAAGAATATCATAGCTTAATTCAAAAAATATTTCAGAATTAATAATATTCGTATTACTTTATAACATAATAAGAATAATTTATAATATATTTTACCTTCCATTTTTTGTTTGGTTTCTGTGTATAGCTAAATCATTTATCTATAAAACTACTAAATTTTCTAGTTCAAATTTATATTTTTAAGCCTAAAATTATAAGTATGTTTTGAAGTATCTGATCATGTAACAAAGAAAAATATCTTAGAATTTATATCAAATTATCAAACTAAATTATTACATCAATATGTAGCAAAATGATAAAAATTTTGTGCAGCTTTGTATCTAAAAGTATAATACTATTACATCATGTTTATAAACACTTAAAATAGTCTTAAAATTGAAAATAAACTTTGTGATTAAAATTCTTATGAGTTCATATATAAGCGAGAATAATGAAAATAAGATAAATTTGGTTTAATACTATGAAGAAATATTTTTAAATTTTATTTATTCTTTTGTTTATACGTTAATAATAATACGTTTTGTTAATACGTTTATAAATTTTTAGTAATTAATCTTAACTTAAAATGGGAAAAGTGGGACATTGATGTACTCAAAGTATTGAACAAAGACATTAAAATCTACATTGAAACATTCTAATATGAAAGATATTTTCTAAAATAATACAAACAGTAGCGGTTCATGTATAAGCACCGTGAAACTGCAGCACACCTAATATTCACTTGATATTATGTATAACATTTAGTACAATGAGAGCTTTTTTCATGATTCTTTCTTTATACTTGTACAATATAAATAATACTGAAGCTTAATATCATTAACCGTCTCCCAGTTAACTACAACATCAAAAAAGAAAAAGAAAAATGGATGAGAAAGATACAAAAATCTTCGAATGGAACTGTACGCTTATTTGCTCCAAAAGCTATATGTCTGACTTATGCGCAGTATCACGTAGGAAACTGCGTGCAAGACTAAGGAAAAGAGAGCACTGTTGTTCCCGTAATGCCGACCTCACGTTTTAACGATTGTAGCAGTTTTTTCCCTCCGTATTCCGCGTGAGTTGTGCTTGAAACCATGCACCGTATTCTTGAATGGGATAAAAAGTAGAATTATATAATTTTATTCTGTTTCCAGTTGTTCTGTTTCATTAATTTTTTTTCGTTTATTTTAACTAACAAAAATTTTTAACCTTGGCCTTACATTTCCAAGAAATTTCTGTGACTGAAATTTCTGCGAAAGTTGCTGTTAAGCACTAGATTAGCACCTGATATTCTACTATCTCAGCCAGGCATAAGCGATAACAAGAAATATATTTGTAATTATAGCTCTGAATGGTACCATCAAAAAAGCTGACTTTGAGGCTGTGAAGTAAAAATGTACTGTTTTGCTTCCCGTGTTTGCTGTTTGGTGTTCAGGTAATAAGGACAAAAGACGGTTTTAGTAATATAAACAAAATGAAAGAGAAAAGCAGGAAAAGTCAAAAAAGGGCGTTTATAACACAGTTTCTCTGTTAGTTTTAGGAACGTAAATATTAAGGATAATCTTACTGAAGCACACAGACTTTCAATCAGTGAGCATAATACAAGGCCTGTCTAAATAGTATCCGACCTTTGGCCAGAAAAAATATTTCGAATGCCTGACGGAGTTGGGACTCTAATCCACTTCAAAGTAGGCCCCTTGTGCTTGTACACACGTAGCCCACCGATCCTTCCACTGCTGGAAACACCTCTGGAAGTCTTCTTTTGGAATGGTGTTCAGCTCCGTTCCGCATTATCTCTTCTCTACTCTCAAAACGGAATCCTTTCAGTGGTGTCTTCAATTTTGGAAACAACCAGAAGTAGCAAGAAGCCAGATCTGGAGAGTAGGGAGTTTGGCGAATGGTTGTAATTCCATGTTTGGCTAAGAAAGTGTGGATCAATTGGGATGAATGTGCAGGAGCGTTGTCATGATGCAAGTGCCAGTTGTTCGCCGTCCACATGTCTAGTCTTTTGCTCCGAACTGCGTCACGGAGTCGCCAGAGAACATCTTGATAGTACTCCTTTGTCATTGTTTGTCCTTCCGGTGCGTATTCGTGATGCACAATGCCAAGGACATCAAAGAAAACAGTCAGCTGCATCTTGATTTTGCTTCGCACCTGCAGCGCTTTTTTCGGCCTAGAAGAATCAGGATGCTGATACCTGATCAGGATACCTGAAAGATGATAATTTCAAGTTTGGGTTAGAACTTTGTTATCAAATGAAACAATTTACCTCTTGCTAAAATAATCAACAATTAAATGCAACCTCAGGTACTCGGTGTTTTTAAAATCAATGATTTTGTAACAAAAAAAAAATTCGAAAATGGTATTTTATATTTGAAATATAAAAAACACCTTCAATGACACTCACAGCAGAAGTTAAGGAAGTGTGTGAATGTGTATGTGTTATAATTGACAGATATTATTTTACTAAACATTTAATAGCAACTAAATTGTTCAACAAGAAATGGTTCTTCTGTCTTAGAAATGAACATCCTACAGAAGAGATAATGCTGAATACTGAAGCATATCCCATGATTCAAAAGGAAAAGTTTGAAATTGAACTAAAAGTATTCTATTGTAGGTCTGATATTCATGAATATTGCAAAGTAATTGAGCTTTTGAAATTTATCTCAGAAAATAATCTAGATAATGTTTTTCTAAACTGATAAGAATCTCATTGACAGTTTCCATGACTACATGAGAGGCAGAACATTGCTTTTCAACTCTGAAAACATTAAATACTTTTTTAAGAATCGCTATGAATTCGGAAAGATTAAATGCGCTTGCAGTACTTTCAATGGAGAACAATTTCCTCAGTTGGAATACAAGAGATGAAGACTATTTATCTTTACGCGCAAATTAAAACAAGAAGAATGGATGTCATTTTTAAATAAATAAATTAAACTTCAGCTATAACAAAGTAAGTGAAAATAAGTAAATAATATTTGATTTTGTTCTTTAAGGATTTTATTAAGTTTTTGAATAAAATTTTGTTTTATACATGCTTAATTCCATCTACACAATATTAAAATAAAGGCTGAAAATTTTCTGCTGCAGCTCTCCCAATAACTTTAACTATGAACCGGTACTGAATACAAATAAAAAATAGATTTTTCTAAATTCTTTGAATGTAAATATAAGGAAAATATAACATAAAATAATATTTATAGAACATTATTATTAATTTAAATCTAGAAATATTTAATGTAATATTGGTTATCTTAATTTAATATTTTATTCTTTAGTGCAAGAAAATATGGATACATAAGAAAACATAAAATTATGTTATATTGCAAGATCAAATTATTCTTAAAACAAGTTTAAATTTCTTTTGTTTCTTATATAAATAATTGTGCATATTACATTTTCGAAATATTTTATTCTTTTATAGATTATTTGTGTTAAGGATTCTTTGAAATGTATGTATTAAAAGCATTCTAAGTATATAAATAGATATAGTAGCAAGGGAATATTTACATATGTGTGTTTTGTAATTACAATGTTTTTTTTTACCTTGTAAATCAGAATATACATGTTCAATTTCATTTAAACAGTTTTATGAACTCCTCAGTAGGAAATAATTAAGTAAATTTAAAGTATTATAAAAGTTAAAAATGGAATTCAATTAAACTTCAATATCCTTAGAAGTAGATTTTCAGACACACAAAACAAAATTTGTGTTAAATCATTTTAATCAAAAACTATGATCTAATAATTATTCAAAATGTATAGTTTAATGTTTACATGTAATGTATAGAGACTAGTTTTCTCTTCCAACTAGTTTAAATTCCTTTCTGCCTCAAGGAATGAATAGAAATAATGAGAGAGATTTATTTTTATAGAAAATTCAAAAAGTTCATTAAGACGGGAAAGACATTGATAGTCTCTCTCGAATTACATCGACGCCTCTGAAGAAGTGAGTGTCCTTGACTTTTTCTCGGAATTTGCAGCAGAACAAAGGAATGATTCAGAATTTGGAGAAAAATTATCTCTTTAATAGAAAAGTCAGAATCTATAAGAACAACTTATGATTTAATTGATTTATTGTTGGAATACTTTGCAACCGGTCTTTTACCGGTTTGTTTGTTACCGGTCATTCCTAGACACTGACGCAAATATACTCCAATATTAAAAGAATGCTTTGCTATTTCACCTAAATGTATCTATGATATAAACTTTAAAAATGAATCCCTAAGGAAATTTCGAAAAAAATGAATATTGATAGATTTTATGTAACTATTTACATAAAACAGGAAACAATTAACCTTTCATAAGGAAACTAGAAACTCTTAAACTTTAAATGCATTATTTTTTCTTAGTGCTACTACAACATATGATGAACCAATCAGTAATACGTTGGCTCAATTCTGGCGCATTTTACAAACTAATACTCGTCTTAGATTTTGTTCGAATATTTAATGAGTGACTATATATGGAACATCTTGTCAAATAGCTTCTAATTATGTAATTAGGTCAGAGAAAACTTGTGATTGTCGAAGATGAGTGTTCATCAAATCACAAACATATCCTTTTAGAAAGAAATCTTTTCATCAAACCCAAAAAGGAAGTGTTTTAGATCACTGAGAAAATGTAATAAAAACAACTATCTTAGGCATTCAGGCATTATTCTATTGAAAAGTAAAACTTAAAATTATGAAAGGAATAATTATATCCCATAGAATATCCTCAAAGTAATCGACTTGTTATTAATATACTTTGAGGGCATATACAAAAAGTCTGGATATTAAACAAATTGACTCTCCGAAGCATAATTGCCAGTCATTTTATTACTTTAATAATATATTGAAAGTATTCACATGCATCTCCTTTTTGTATGTTCAGCTATTTGGAAAGTTTTATTTCTATGAGTAGTTGATAGTAAAAAATTCAATTTTGAATAAACGGAAGTTCATAACAAAGAGAAAAATTATAACAAAAGAGCCCAGCATTAATTTAATCCTGATTACGATACTTATTTATAAGTCATACACATTAGCATTTATTTATATATATTGAAGAAAGCGTATTACACCGATGACTCTTTATTAATGACTCAGTATTAATTAAGGGAATCAGAACATGCGCAGAAAATTAAAATACCGAATTTAAAACTCCTTGTTTTTGTGATATATTTGTTTTAAAATTATTAGTAGAATTTAGATATTTTTTGTGCCTAATAACGCTATTTTAATCATTTCGTAGATCAATAACAGCAATTTCAATCATAAGGTTATTTATAAACACAGTTTAATTTGGAAATGAGTTTGAGACTTTTACATTGAGGTACCATTTTTTAAAACATTTTTCCTTAAATATTCAAATTACTTTACTCATATACATAAACCAATGCACAAGAAATAGTAAAGTAACCTTTTTATGGATGTTTCAGTATATCATCTTTGAAAAAAAAA
>BMAW01050720.1:0-28372 GCA_019974015.1 Nephila pilipes
AAACCAATACGGAATGTAGACAATTATTAAATTTCTTATAAAAGTTACTTCTTTGTTGCAAAAAGTAAATAGTTTTTGATATCCATACTTTTTCATACAAATTTTCAATTCGTTTTTAAAATCAAATAATTATAAATTAATTTCTTTAATGTTTTAAAATTGCTATGAAAATATTTCAAAGAAATCGAATGAAAGAAGTCTGAAATATTAAGAACATCAGCAATTTTTTGCAGCTCAGTTTACATAATTTGTGTTGATAATTTATAACAGTAACAATATATTTTTTTCATCATAAGATTCGAAATTATGTTTGTGGACGCGGTAGCCTAGTTGTCACGATCACGAACTCCCATCAGCGTTGTTACCGTCATGTTGCGGGTTCGAGTCTTGATACCACTGATGATACACTGTGTAGCGCAGGTGCTGACCATGAAATCTGACGAAGATCTAAGTCTTCTTATAGACGTGGTACGGGATTTTGGAGAGGGATGTGTCATCCTTGTCACGTGACCGAGGATCAAAATTACGAGGTCCATAGCCGTTACCCTTCGTGTTGCTGCTTATTGCGATGTTAACAGTCAGTCAGTAAAATAAATCATTTTCATCATAATTGCCTTTAGGTATGTCATTCTAATTATTTCATTAAGTTCATAATGTTTCGTAGATAAGTAATTAAATTCAATCTTGGAATTCCTTCACCAATAAAGGCGGAGGACGAACTCAAGAGACAGTTGCTGGTCACCCATAAATCAAGCTGACTGGCGAACAATTAAACTCAATCCTGGGTGTATTGACCATCTGGTAAGTTGCGGACAATGCAAATTTTAGTTCCTTAATTCCTTCTCTGAAACCACACGGTGAATTTCACAGCCTTCTGTCTTGTCTTCAGTGATGGATTCCAAATACACACAAACGAGTAGAATTAATTCATAAGTAATATTTTATGTTTCTTTTATATTATTTTTATTCTAATTTATTTTGTATTATTTTTACTTCCAATTTATTTTATATTATTTTTATTCTAATTTCTTTTGTATTATTTTTACTTTCAATTTCTTTTTTATTATTTTTTATTCCAATTTCTTTTATATTATTTTTTATTCCAATTTCTTTTATATTATTTTTTATTTCAATTTCTTTTTTATTATTTTTTATTCCAAGAAAATTATGTAAGTTGTTTAGACGAATACAGGCAGTTCGAAAGTAGTATTTCAGGTTATTTTCATCACTTCTGCATTATTGGAATTACTACACATAGGATATTTTTAAGAAAATATTCGAGTTCTTTAAAACGATTAGAGACATTTCACTAACAATATTATACTCATTTCATCATTCCAAATTATCGCAATTACTACAAATTGGAGAATTTTCTTAACAAAATTATTTAAGTTTTTAAAACAAATACAGACTTTTCATTAGTAAAATTTTAAATTTATTTAATTATTTCTTAATTATTGTTAAGTACAAATAGAAGAGTTTTTTAAGAAATTTATTTCTCTGAATTATTTGATATGAAAAGAAATTCTTTTTTCATAAGCAGCGATCCATTTTATTTCATCTGTTTTAAATTATTACAATGATCAGAGAAGATATTTTATAAAACAATATATTACGAACTCATTAACACAACATTATTTAAAAACACTTTCCTTTTAAAATTAAGCCGTAAAAAGACTGTGTTAATTCTAATATTTATAACACAATGCCAATTTTTTTTTATTTAGACTTATTATCTCTGGATTCTGAAAAATATAGACAGAGAGGACAGAGATAGGATATAATGTGTTAATAAAAGTTGAAACGTTATGGATAATTGTGATCTTGAACCATTTAAATTAAATAAAATTTAATTTTATTTTGTTTAATGTAGTTGCAAAACCAATCATATGGGAAGTATTAAATCTAACTGGATTAAATGTAAGACGAATCTATTTCATTTAAAATTTTCATTTTCAAATTCAAAATTGTTATTCTGTTGTTATCACTCTATTATATTCGTAACTTTAAATTTTGTCTCGTTCAAAAGTACAAGAAATTGATTTATCACTTACAAAATATATTAGTTTACCAAAATATATTTTGACTTACCAATTATAAAATATTTTAATTTATCAAAATATTCTGATTTAACTATTGCTAATTATTTTGATTTAACAACAACCAAATATTTAAATTTATCAAACAAAAAATATGTTGATCAAAATGTATAGAAAATATTTTGATTTCAGTATTTCAAAATATTTTTATACAAAAATTAAGTAATATTTTGATTTTAGAAGCGCAAGTCATTTTAATTTTACAACAACTAATCGATTTTACGAATACAAGGCGTATTGTTTTTAAGAGAGCAAAACATTTTGGTTAAAAAAAAATAATATTTTGCTTTTAAAAAACTCTGAATGTTTTTTTTAAGGAAATATATAATATTTATTATATTCTGTAATGAGGAGTACACACACACACACACACACACATATATATATATATATATATATATATATATATATATATTAGTTAGAAAGCATTGTGTAGTACGTAATAGTTACTATATTCCTTTACGAGTGCGTATATTAGACAGAGAAAAATAAAAAAATTGTATTTCCAGATGTACGTAAATTAGTTGAATGACTATGGCGGTGGGTTTCGTAGTAATTGATATTAATGTCAGGTAATAGGACTGAGTTCTGACTTCGTTTGAAATTTTTCATGCGGTATAATTAAGATAGTTGCGCGTTTTAAATATAAATGAGATACAATTTTCTCATGAGGAAGTTAGATATCAACTTTGATAACCTTTTCTTGTGACTGTAGCCCAAAATTGCGAGGATTGTTGCCAATAACCATTGAGTTACTGCAGTGCGTAATTAACTCAAAATATTGTTTAAAATCAGATTGAGTCCTGAGAAATCTGAAGTATTATGCTTCATTTTTATTAATGAGTCAATCTTATGGCATTGACTGATTTATATTATTACAATTGCTAATAAATGATTATCAAATTAGCTGCAGCTACTTAGATAACCTTTGTGGTTTTCCTTGTCCTACCTGATTCGGAAAATCAGGCTAAACATGAAATGGTTCAAAGTTACGAAAATTGCCACGAATAGTTTCCGAGTTATAATAACATGAATTAAAACAAAGTGCGATTCAGAATCAAATTATGTTCTAAGAAATCTAGAAATTTATGTTTCATTTTCAGTTAATGAGTCTATAATACGAGTGTAACACCTACTCTTTTAGATAAATATATATTTTTTTCAAATGCATGTAAAAGTAGCTTTGGTTACTTGGGTAACTTTAGGACCTTTTTCTTGTCATCCCCATATTCAAATAATCAGGCTAAACTTGTAATAGCTCAAAATTATGAAGTTTGTCTGCAAAATTTGTAATATATTACAGTAAGAAATTAATGCGTAACATTATCTAGAATCAGATTAATACTCGTAGTATAGGAATGATAGCTTAGTTACAGACAAAAAGTATGTGTTTCGCGAAAATTAAAATAAGTGAACAACATTTTTGCTGATCTGATCTGTATATTACTAATACTACGCATTTTAAACTTTAAGCATAAAATCAAGATTTAAATGCGCACAAATGAATATTAAATCAGTAGAATTATTACCTGTGTTGAAGGACTCAACCCGAGATGATAAATGTGGCTTTCATTGATTCCCTGAGGCGAAAAAAAGAGGTATTGTATTAATTTTCACAATATATCTATTTTTTTCTTCTATCTGCGGGAAACCATTCCAGACTCAAAATTAGATGCTTTAATTGTAGCAAATCCAAAAATTAAATATATCGTCTTGCTATTCAATGTTGAAACTGGAAGTAGTAAAACTCCCACGCATTTTATCATGAGGTTCTCAGCTAATACGTCTTTTTCGTCGTCACGAGATTTTCTTACTTTTCTTACTGAAGAAAATCTCTCTATTGATACTGAAATCTATAAGCATATAGCAGATGAAACTCTTTTTATTGTGCTCGAAAGAGAATGTATAGAATGCGCCGTACAGGAGAATATAAATAAATACACCATAACCACACATATGTTTAATAATCTAATTTAAAACATTTTCTATTTTATATAAAGTGCTTGAAGAACACAGAATGGTATGTTAAATACATGTATCATAATAAAATGAGCATCTAAAAACTATGTGACGATTTATCACTGGCACTAGCCAACTATCTATTGCTTAGTTAGCATTTATGTACCTTCTACCTGAATTAACAACTGCTCGAATAAACTTGACTTGATGATTGTAACAAATGTAACTTATAAAAAACATGTTATCACTATTACTGTTTAATTAATGAAAAGTATTCATTAAGTCCAAATATTCCCGTGTTACCCCATTTCGGGTGATAAATTCTTGGCCCATTAAGGGCGAGGAAACATCTGCTTCCCGAAGGAACCTCGAGTGCGGGACCTCCAATCTTTGGGTCCGAAGAAAACTTGTCTTGTCCCTTTTTGCAGTGCTCTTTGCAATTAGGTCAAAGGGATTCCTCCTTTAGGATAGTTATCAAGGAGCTTTAATCTCTCTCCTCGTTGTTAAAGAAATCCGCCACATGTGCCCTTCCAGTATCATTGCGATGAAAACAGCCTTTTGAAAGATATTTCATATATGGCTGTTTTTCCAAAAAATAATGCAATTAATATATATCCCTACCCTGTTTTATTTAGTATCGCTTTGAACTGTTTCCATTTGAAGTCATAACTGTCTCTAGCAGAGATAGCAGGCGCTGTTAGTAGTCAAGGTCGAAAACTTATGGTCGGCGGTTTTCGTCGAATAGTAAACTCGAGCTCTAATGCTTCTACAGTTTTGAGGAAAATGATTCACACACACCCAAACATATATACATAGGATTATATGCATAGTTTGAAAGTGTAATTTTGTTGGAGGCTTTTTTTTTTGTTGCTTTTTTTTTTTTTTTTTTTTGCAAACTTTAAATTACGGTGTTGCCTTTATTCTCGGTTCTGGATATAAAAACACACTTTCTTTTCGACTTACGGCTTATACGACTTACGATTATCCGCACGTACAACCACAAAAATGGCTCAGGTGATTCGGTAGGGTGATGGGTGTCTGATGACTTATAAAAAAAGATTTTCTTTGTGTAAGATGCGAATCACAGGAGAAGAGGGAACAAATTTTATCACTTTTTTTTTTTTTACGTATGTATGTTTTCATTTATTGTTTACTATTTTTGCAGTGCATAATTTTAGGGTGTATAAATGTTCGCAGTATTTACAGTATGTGCTTTTACATTATGAGTAATAATTATCAGTACATGAATTGAATGTTTTTGTTATATATATGAATATCCTATTTCAAAGGAAAATAATTATTAAAACTTACAAGAACTTACTAGTTGTCATTTCGGAATGGATTTGGTTCGTACGCTGAGAATACTTTGTATTGAAACTAAAGAAGGAATTCACAAATTTAAAAAAAAATTTAGAACTGGTTCGTAAGCGGAAGATATTTTGTATTCAACCTAACGAAATAATTCGTAAATGATTCTTTTAAACTATTTCGTAAGCAAACTATACTTCATATTCATCTTAAACAAAGAATTTATAAATTTGGAATTTTTTTAGAACTGGTTTGTAAACCAAGAAGTTTCGTATTCAACCTAAACTAAGAATTCACAAAATTGCAATATTTTTCGAATTTATTTCAGAAAATTTAGAATTTTTTGAGATGGTATATGCTGTGTTATTAAAGTTATAAACCGCATGAATGCAGTAAAAATTATTCAAGAAAACTCAACTAAATATTTATTACATTTAGAATGAATAAGAATTAAATTAGATTGCGAATGTGAGGCGTTTACTAAAGCTCGTCCAAAGTCAAACATTATAATTGAAACTTTTATTTATTTTACTAAGAACAAAAGTGAATTCAATGGCAATACACTTCTGCAAATGCGGTATCTGAGACAAATATAAAATCATAGAAGTTACACTTTTCCTCACCTATATATAATTCATGTGCTCATCTGTACTTCCTTTAATACCTTTTCTCATATCGCTCCAATACATCTACCTCACAATTTCCAACTAACTACTCTTCTTATATGTTAATGTTAATTAGAATATAAGAAGTATGGTTATAAGATAATTTACTAAAGAAGATTCTCAATTCAAATTCTATAATAAAGTAGCCCAAAAGTTTAGTTGAAGGAGAAATAAGTGAGGAAACGTTACAAAATCAGCTCAAGAATGTTATATATTTTTCTGGTTTCTTAAATAAAGAATAAATTTTAAACTTTACTTGTTAAATTACCCAACAAAAAAATTAGATTAGCTATAAGTTCCTTTTTCACGTAAAAGAAACCTTTTTCCAAAGAATTTTCCTTTTAAATAGTAAATAAATATAAAATAAAATGCATACCACGTTTGGAGTGAATAAAAAGTTATTTTCTCCAGTATTGTTAGAAAAGAAAGTAAATATTTTCCTCTTTTATAAAATGTTTATACATTCTTAAAGCAACTTTCAACAATATCTATTTTACTGTTCAGGCGAAAGAATTTTTAATGAATTTGTAGCTTATAAAAAATTTTGTCATCAAGAACACGTGATCTTGAGATCCAGAATTTTTAATTACCTTCTAGCCCAATTTTTAAGGAACCCAGTACATTACATTCAACGCTGTGTGCAGGTGTTATGTAAAGACAAAAGTTAGATGAAAATTTAAGTAGTTTGCAGAAGATTTTGACAATAAATTGTTTTCAAAATGCATTTACTGAGAAAAAGAAACTCGATGAAGAACTTGAAGTTTAGTTGAAAGAAAGTAGTTTTTCCTCTTTATTTGCATAATTAAGTAAGAACAGAAAAAATGGAAAAGTGTTCCCTAGAAGATAGTCTTTGAATAATTTTATAGATTTATCCAGATAAAAGTTGCCTTTTATCTTGGTGGATAAAAATGTTATTATCTTGTTACAGTAATTTCTGTATTTACTTCATAAAATGTGTATCAAATTAGTGAATACGTTTTATTTAATTAATAATTGGAATAAAAGTAATAACGACAGTTTTCTTGAAAACACATTCTTAAGATTATATTAGATTTACCAAGAAGAAACTAGTATACCATGTTATTTACATCTTATATTATATATGTAATACGTACTTGTTTTAATGCTCTAGTAGCTCATACAATGTTCAACAAAAAAAAAGATAGTACTAATTTAAGAAAAAAATTTCCTAAAATGACATAACTTATAAACTTATCTTATGTCGTATATAATTAATTTAGTCTTAGAGATATTTGTTAAGAAATTAATTTTATTTCATGCTTAAAAGTCATATATCTGAGTAAAAATAAGTTAACTGTGCGCTTACATTGAAATTTGAACTTTTCCTTTCATTCGGTTACATTGAATAAAAAATAATTTTGGGTAAAGTTAATTTTCACAGCGACATAAGAATAATATTGCATTAAAAAGTATATAATAGTTGTTGAAAATAAATTCTTATTAGTAGAAATTTTACATTTCAAATATAATGACTGTTTAAAAAGCAAGTTATACTTGATCCTTCATAGATATTAGCCTTCTGAAACAAGAGAGAAAATTGCGTGGACGATAGACAAGTTCCATGGTTTCTAACGATAGGAATTTCACTTAGATTGTGGCTGCCGTTGCCGCGCAGTACGAGAAAAAAAATGGCGTGTCAACTGGAAACTTACTCCTACGTTGAAGTAATCAGAACAGTACATTTTTTTGCAAGCAAAAACTTTCACGAGTGTGGAAATTCAATGTTAAATATAGGCAGTTAATGGATCATATGCATTATCAAATTCAGCCATTATGAAATAGTGCCAGCAATTCAAAGATGGCGGCACTGATTTAAACGATGAGGAAAGACAACGAAGGCAAACAAAGGTGAGTGTTATATATTCACGCTCATAGATGGCGTTACTGTCGCGAATAATTTTTGTTTGTATTCTGAAATTGAAATCTGCAGAGGAGAAGTGGCATCGAAGGTGTTGAGTATGATGTCCTAAGTTGCTGTAGTCAATCATGAGAGATTTTTTGAATAAAAAAAAGTAATTTTACTAGTAACATAAATGTTATTGAGAGTTAAATAACATAAGTGGTCCGCCGACCTGCAGAACAGCGAAAATATGGATTGTTCGTTCATTGGAAAGTTTCGTATTAAACATTGTTTAATGGAAAATAGTTTCAACTTTACTGGATTATAGTTTCCGTTTCATCACTAATGGATTACAATTGGGTCCGTTCCGTTTTGGGTAACTGTGAGTACACTTTTTGTTTATTTTAGTATGTTTTCCAAAATGGTGTATTAGTTTCATTGTATGAGTTGCATATATTTAGAGTTCTCCTTTCAATCAAAATGCTTTCAAAACTTAAAAAGAGTGAATTAATCGAAGTTGCCGAAGAACTAGAAATCAGTGTTCCAGTAAGTGCCAAAGTACTTACTATTAAAGATTTAATTGAAAAGAGCGATATTTATAAAAATAATCTTGAAGTCGTAAAAACTGTAGTTGAATCAATAATTGAAAAGAAAAAAGATTACGAGAAAAATGAAGCACGAAAACTAGAATTAGAAAGATTGAAACTCGCGCAATTAGAAAGACAACTTGAGCTCGCTGTTTGGCCCTCGATAGCTCCTTATTAGAAACTGATTTCATTAAAGTAACACAAAATAAGTGGACTGTATCAATTTTCTCATATTTTATTTCAACCACACACTCTGCGCGCTCAGTCGCGTCTGCTCTCATTTACATTGCCAGGCGACAGCAGCGCCATTTCACAAAAGCGGTCAGGGGGCACAACATACCGCCCGCCTTGACAAATTTGAAAAATTTTCAACATAATATAAAGTATACATTATTAATTCACAATAGATAAAATATTCAAACAATTAAATACAATAATAATGAATAGTAACACATATGCATATACAATTCAAATTGACAATCAATCATAAAAAGGTAATTTAATAATCTTGTTTACTGGACGTTGATAAATACCTTTGTTTGATTTCAATGTTACAACTCTTATTATATTATCCTCTCCTGCGTGGACCTTAATTATTTTTGCTAGGTTCCAATTAAGAGTTTTAAAGTTATCCTCATTTTTTACCAGTACAATTTCATTTTCTTTAAACATTTTCTCACCTTTGTGCCATTTGACACGTGATTGTAAACGATTTAAATACTCTGATGACCATTTTCTCCAAAATATTTGAGAAAGCTTTTGTACCAATTGCCATCTATTTAACTTATTCATAGGTACCTCAGTTAAATCTGGATCTGGTAATGCTGTTAACGACGATCCAACCAAAAAATGGGCTGGGGTGAGAATAAAATCATCATTAGGATCACTAGAAATACTACTAAGAGGTCTAGAATTTAATATTGCCTCTACTTGGGTAACAAGGGTGCTCAATTCTTCATAAGTAAGAACGGCATTTCCTACAACTCTTTTTAGGTGCGATTTTAATGATTTAATGCCTGCTTCCCACAAACCTCCGAAATGAGGGGTAGCAGGTGGATTAAAATGCCAAATGATGCCTTCTGAGGCACTGAATGTTTCAATTTTCCCTGTATTTTCCTTACTGAACAAATATTTTAATATTTTCTTTAACTCATTATTTGCTCCAACGAAATTTCTACCATTATCACTATAGATATCACTGGGTTTTCCTCTACGGGAAATAAATCGTTTTAAAGCACCCATAAAAGCATCTGAGCTACAACTATTTACAATTTCAAGGTGAACTGCTTTAACAACAAAACATATAAATATACATACATAACATTTATACAATTTTTTAAATCGACCAGAAAACAACTTAATACTAAATGGTCCACAAAAATCAATACCGACTTTAGAAAATACTCTAGAAATGTTTACTCTGGCACTGGGCAAATCTGCCATCATTTGGTTTTTAGCCTTAGCACTTACCTTAAGGCATTTTAAACATTTATGCAACACTCTTTTAACTGTGGATCTACCATTTGTGATCCAGAATTGTGTACGTAAGTTAGCCAGTGTGGCCTCAACACCTGTATGGAGATAAAACACATGATAATGATCAATAATCAAATCACAAATATTACAGTTATTAGGGATTAACATAGGATGTTTATGATTTAAAGGTAGTTCAGAATGTTGCAGTCTTCCGCCAACACGGAGTACATTCTTCTCGTCAAGAAATGGAGACAAATTTAATAATTTACTGGAATTGGATAATTTTTCACCTTTCATAATACACTGAATATCCTTTGAAAAATACACAAATTGCACACTTCTCACTAAACAAATTAAAGCAGCAGATAATTCTGGTACAGTTAAGTTGCCAGTAGTTCTCTGTAAGGGATTTCTTGCATTTTCCTTAAATCGCATGCACCATGCAATTATTCTTTGTAGTTTCGTAAATGAAGAACACTTATTAATAATGGGAAGAATCTCACTGTTGTGCACTAAAAGACAAACTGGTTCTCCTTGATGATCCTTTCGCTCTCTTTGGTATAATTCACTATTATGAAGATCGTAGTTATCACCAGGGAAGTTCACAAGGCACTCTTGAAGAAAGGATGGACCGAACCACCACAAGTCACTTAATTGAATTTTCTCTGGATCAAGTCCTCTCGAAATGATGTCTGCGTGGTTTAAATCCGAAGGAACATGATGCCACTGGTTTATTTTGGTAAACTCTTGAATAATCTCTACTCGATTCGCCACAAAAGTCTTTAATTCCCTAGGTTCTTTTTTCATCCACGAAAGAACTATTGTAGAGTCTGACCAATAGAAGACTGATGTAATATCCATTTTTAATGCATTCTGTACTTTATGCATTAATTTTGTCAATAAAACAGCACTACATAACTCCAATCGAGGTATTGTTACCTGCTTAATTGGAGCTACACGCGACTTGCTCGCAACTAGCTTTACTTTAACTTCAACTGAATTGACTGTTCTGGCGTAAATTGCAGCCCCATACGCCTTTTCGGAAGAGTCACAGAAGCCATGGAGTTCAATCACTTTAGCGTTTTGAATCACAATGCATCTTTCAATATTCATATCGTTCAACATCATTAAAGATTTCACAAATTCTTTCCATTCACAGGCTTCTTTCGTAGGAAGCGCCTCACTCCAATCAATTTTCAGCAACCACAATTGTTGCATGAAAATTTTGGCCTTCGTGATCACTGGACCAAGTAATCCAAGTGGATCAAAAAGTCTAGCGATGATGGATAAAACTGATCTTTTAGTAGGATGAGCATTTTGCTCCACTTCTACCTTAAAGGTAAAACAGTCCGTTCTAGACTTCCAGGAAATTCCTAAAGTTTTTATTTCATCCGTAGATGAGAATTCGTATTCCTTTTCTGTTATTGGTGTAAGCTCTGAATTATTCCCACACCATTTGTGTAATGACATTTGAGCGGTTTTTAAAATCTCAATGAGCTGATGTTGCAGAGTTTTTGCCGCCTCTAATGTATTTGCACCACTCAAAACATCGTCCATGTAAAAGTCCTCACACAGGACCGATGCAGCAATTGGAAAGTTTTTTCCTTCATCAAGCGAAATTTGTTTCAGAGTTCGCATCGCTAGGAAGGGAGCACTAACTGTTCCATATGTTACGGTATTAAGTTGGTATACTTTAACCGGTTCTTTAATGCCCTCCTTCCACAAAATTCTTTGGAGGTTTCTTTGACTCTCATCTATATTAATCATGCGGTACATCTGACGAATATCTCCCGTAAATGCAAAAATGTGTTTACGGAATCTCACTAATAATGTAAACAAATCATCTTGGATAACTCCACCGTTATATTGAATGGAGTTTAAGGATTTTCCACTAGTAGTCAAGGTGGAAGCATTAAATACTGTTCTCAATTTTGCTGTACTTTTATGAGGCCTATAAATGCCATGATGAGGCATATAATATGTCACATCGACCTCAGCACTATCTCTGACTTCAGTCATATGTCCTAATTCTTCATATTCCTTTAAAAAATTGGAATACAAGTTTAAATACTCTTGGTCTCTAGACAAACGAGTCCATAACGATTGAAGTCGCCTTACAGCAATATCTTTTGAATTTCCTAAACATGAAGGATGTTCTTTAAATGGCATAGTTACAATATATTTTCCTGACTTATCTCTCCTATGCGTTCGCGCATAATGTTCCTCACATACAGAATTTTCTTTACTCTTAGGTAAATCGTTTTCTATTTCCTCAATCTCCCAAAATTTTCTCAAGTTTGCATTTAAGTCATCTGCCCCACATATTAAACCGCAATAATTAGAATCTAATTTATTTGATCTTGGAATACTACCTCCCACAATATACCCAAAAACCGAATCTTGTAATATCATATTCGCATTCTTTGCAATTAATTTACCAGGCTTTATTATATCATAAAAGTATTCAGCACCAATTAAAATATCTATTTTTCCCGGTATATTAAAATTAGAATCCGCAAGCTCAATTGGAATTTGCACACACGTATCTAATTTTTGATGGGGAATTAAATCCGTTATTTTTGGTACTATTAACATGGAAATATTTCTTTCAAAACTTTTATTTTTATTCGCCACAGTTGCTGTAACTCTGCGATTAACTGCCAGCGAAGCATTATTAATGCAAGAAATAGATTGATTTATCCTTTCACTTTTTAGTTGTAACCTTTGTAAGCATTGCTGAGTCATAATGCAAATCTGCGAGCCTACATCGAGCATGCATCTCACTTCTTGCCACTGCGAACATCTGTCTTTTATCAAACATTTTACAGTAGACAAGATTACATTTTTATTTTCGATTAAATATGTTCCAACGAAAGGCGTAATCCACTCATTGGGGGAGAGAGTAGAACTTTGCTCAGTAATTTTCCCCCCAGACGGCGAATTATTTACGACATCCGACGCATCCGCTTTAGTAGACAAAACACTTTTTGCTTCTTTAGGAAAATGAATTAGTTTATTGTGAGCTTTACCACAAAAACAATTTCTATACGAGCATCTTTTAACACTGCAATTAGGCATTAAACATTTGAAGCAAAGTTTTTTATTTTTCACTACCTTTACTCGCTCATTAACTGACAGTGCTTTAAATCTCGGACAAGCATAAACCGGATGATTTTCATCTTTCAGACACATATATCACAATTTTTATTTTTTACCTCATTGAAAAATACTTTAGATGCAGTTTTAAATTTATTATTTTAAATTTTTGGTCTTTTCTCGTCTCATTTAAGGGCTTCGCTTTTGATGCAAAATATAAATCACACTCTTTGCCTAACTCAAGAGGGGTAAACCATTTTTGATTTTGTCTTATGCTAATATGCGTGGCTATATCTCTATCTAAAGTTTGGAACAATTTATCCGATACTATTAGTTGTTTCAAGGTTTCGAAGTCCGCTACTCCTCTCAATTTTAAATAGTATTCGAAACTAGTTGTTAAACGCGAAGCGAATTGCACGTGAGTTTCGTTTACTCTAGAAGCGTTTCGAAAATTCTCTAATACTGCTTGCGCGGTTGGCTCAAATTCTCTCAAAACAATAGATTTTACTTCGTCGTAATTGTTTAAATTTTTTTCCTCTATATAAGTTAAAATATTAGCGGCTCTATCCCCTAACAAATTCAACAAAATCTCAGCTTTAAATTTCTCAGGTACCTTTTTAGTACTATATGCTCTCTCTAACGAAGTAAAAAAGAAACCCCAATCTTGGGACTTACTTGGCGGTTTAATAGTCAACGTCCTCACACTTTTTATTAAGCTATGCAGTGATTCTTCTGGTTCGCTTTTACACCCCTGATCAAAAGAAGTATTATTACCATTAGCCTTCACTTGCGCTAATTGTAATTCCAATTTAATTCTTTCAATTTTTAAACGCTCTATTTCTATTTCACTATCCTGATCGGATTTTTTATTTCTATTTTCTAAAACATCCTCTACAGCACTTTTCACAGCTTCGTTGTCATTTTTGAACACATCACTATCCTCAATTAAACGCCTTAATTCACTCTTTTTCATACCCTCGTTAACAACTAAACCGATCTCTTCGGCCACGATTCTTAATTCATCTTTCTTTAACCTTGCTATACCCGACATTTTAAGTTATAACAAAATTACTCTAATTTAAGCACAATATTATCACTAGCAATTTCTTTTTTTAAAACTCATCAAAAACAAAATTAACTTCAACTCGGGAATTTAATTAGTTTTTTACTTAAAAGAAACTTAAAATTGCTCCTACCTCATTGCCGGGACTGTTGTCACGAGACCAGGAAGTATTACTTTATAAATCCTCTATGTTTGGAGCACTCAAATAGACTCAAATCTCACACACAATTAACACGCAAACTCATCCTTCGATAATGTTAATTACAATAGTCACACGATTTCTGACTGACTCCGGTTCCTAGGACCATGTTTGGCCCTCGATAGCTCCTTATTAGAAACTGATTTCATTAAAGTAACACAAAATAAGTGGACTGTATCAATTTTCTCATATTTTATTTCAACATGTTTGGCCCTCGATAGCTCCTTATTAGAAACTGATTTCATTAAAGTAACACATAATTACTAAGTGGACTGTATAAAATTTCTCATACTTTATTTCAACCGCATACTCTGCGCGCTCAACCGCGTCTGCTCTCATTTACATTGATCATGCGGTACATCTGACGAATATCTCCCGTAAATGCAAAGATGTGTTTACGGAATCTCACTAATAATGAAAACAAATCATCTTGGATAACTCCACCGTTATATTGAATGGAGTTTAAAGATTTTCTACTAGTAGTCAAGGTGGAAGCATTAAATACTGTTCTCAATTTTGTTGTACTTTTATGAGGCCTATAAATGCCATGATGAGGCATATAATATGTCACACCGACCTCAGCACTATCTCTGACTTCAGTCATATGTCCTAATTCTTCATATTCCTTTAAAAAAATGTCCCAGAACAATTTAAGTCAGAAATTCTATTAAATATCTTGGGGGAAAGGGCTACCAATTTAATGATATATTTAAGTGAGGATGAATTGTGTATGTATGACAAATTAAAAGAATTAGTATTAAAAGAATTTCAATCCACACCACAAGAAGTTTTAAATAATTTCCGTAAAGCGAAAAAACGCCCAAACGAAAGTTATATCCAATTTGCCTCGCGACTTAGTGCAGCATTTGATTACTATTGTCAATTAAGAAAGGTAAATGATTTCAAGGGAGTTTGTGAACTTATGGTTTCCGAAAAAATATTTGATTCATTAGATCGTGAATTACAAATTCATATTGGCGTGAAACAAGGAGAATCTTGGTATGTGCCACCAGATTTGGCTAGGCATTGCGATATTTATGCATCGTCAAAATTCAAAAACGATAGTAATGTGTTCTCAAAGCCGCAAGTCGTAATTCAGTCGCAAAAATATCGTAAAGAATACAGTCCACAAAAGGTATTTGTATCGGAGGTTAAAACTCAAAAATGTGTAGTCTGTAAATCTAATGAAAATCATTCTCTTAATGTATGCCCTGTATTCAAAAATATGCTTGTTAAGGAGAGAATAGAGGTTGTTAAAAATAAGCAGTTATGTTTTAATTGCTTAAATCATCACAAAGTTGCTAATTGTTATTCAAAATCTAACTGTTATGTTTGTAAAAAACGGCATAACACACTTTTGCATATAAAAGAAAATGCAACCGAAGCTCGTTCGGAAAATGAAAGCTTAGCATTAAATCCAAGGTCAAATGTATTTGTTCCGCGAATAGAAAATCCCGATCCCAGTATTAATTCTCCATCGAATGTGCCACCTGCGAGCACTACACATTCATTCACTGCAACAAGTATAAATGCAAATAAGATGGTTTTATTAAGTACTGCGAAGGTCATGATTCAAAATAGTTTAGGAATATTTACGAGCGCACGTGCATTACTAGATGTTGGAAGTATGAGTCATTTCGTTTCGAAACGTTTAGCCGATAAATTGAATTTGAAAAAACAAAAACGAAGCATAGTGGTCTCCGGATTAAATCAGTCTTCTTCTGTTGTTAATAGGATTGTAAAAACAAAAATTTCGAATGGTAGTGGAAGTTTTGAAAAAGAAATTGAGTTATTAGTAGTACCGGAAATAACAGATCATTTACCCTCCAGGCAATTTGACATTAATACGCTAGAATTAGGTAATTTCAAATTAGCAGATGTGAGTTTCAATAAACCTGGAGAGGTGGATATTTTATTAGGAGCCCAAATATTTTACGAACTTTTGAGAACGGGTCAAATTAGGTTTCCGGATTCAGAAATTGCTTTTCAAAATACAGTGTTTGGGTATGTTGCTACCGGAAGTGTTCCAATCGAGAACAAAACTACTTTTCATTGTGGATTAATAATAGAGGATTTAGATGCAAATTTAAGGAAATTTTGGGAAATTGAGGAAGTTGAAAGGGATAAATTACCAGATGAGGAGAGTTTAATTTGTGAGGATCACTTTATGAAGACACATTTCAGAAAGGACAATGGAACCTATGTAGTTAAAATGCCGTTTAAGATAGAGCTCCCATGTTTAGGCGAGTCAAAACACATAGCAATTAAAAGATTTAATTCTCTTTGGAAACGTTTGGAAGGAGACCCTGAGTATTTGCAACTCTACCGGGAATTTTTAACAGAGTATGAGAATTTGGGGCATATGCAGGCAACTTCTGAAACTCCAAAATATTTCATGCCTCATCATGGTGTTTTTAGGCCAGAGAGTAGTACCACCAAATTACGCGTGGTTTTTAACGCATCAGAGGCAACGTCATCTGGACAATCACTTAATGATAATTTATATTCAGGATCGGTTGTCCAAGATGATTTGTTCGCTATTTTGTTGCGGTTTCGAAAACATTCTGTAGTTTTCACTGCCGATATAAAAAAGATGTATCGTCAAATTTGGATACATCCAGATCAGTGTGATTTACAATGTATTTTTTGGAAAAGTTTAAAGGAAGAGAAATTACGCGTATTTAAGTTGCTCACTGTTACCTACGGAACCAAGTACGCTCCTTACTTGGCAACAAGAGTACTTCAACAATTATGTTGGGATGAACAAAACAGGTATCCTTTAGCTGCCGCTGCTGGTAAAGACTTTTACGTCGACGATATTCTAAGTGGTACCGAGGATTTATCTTCTGCCATTGAACTACAAGACCAGTTAATACTGTTGTTAAAATCAGCGGGCATGGAGCTTCATAAGTGGAGTTCAAATAATCCTAGTCTGTTACACAATGTTCCAACGTCGGACCGAGAATACAATTTTGATAATCCCAACTCAACAACATTAAAAACCTTGGGATTACAATTTAATCCTAAAAAGGACACATTTTGTTTTAGTGTTCAAAAAATTGTGAGTCCAGCAACAAAGCGAACAATGCTATCTGATATTTCCAGATTGTTTGACCCATTAGGTCTCTTAGGACCTTTGATAATTACAGCCAAGATTTTCTTGCAGAAATTATGGATTTTAAAAATTGATTGGGACGATGAAGTTCCTTTACACTTAAGTAGAGAGTGGGAAAAATTCAGTTCTGAATTGAGTCAATTAAAAAATGTAACTGTAGAACGACATGTTTTAACTTCTAAGGCACTGAAAGTTGACCTTATAGGCTTCGGAGATGCTTCGAAAGATGCATATGGTTGTGCCGTCTACATTAGATCTGTATCAAGTTATGGTGACATTAAGGTGTCACTCTTGTGCAGCAAATCTCGAGTGGCTCCCATCAAGGAAATAAGTATTCCACGTTTAGAACTTTGTGCTGCTGAATTACTTTCAAAACTTATCGTAAAGGTTATATCATCATTACAACTTGAATTTCATGAAATACATTTGTACTCAGACTCTACCGTGGTGTTGGCTTGGATTAAAACTTCACCCAGCTCTCTGAAGGTATTTGTAGCTAATCGTGTCACCAAAATTCAAGAGAATACAAAGGATTTTCATTGGCATTATGTTAAAACTGCTGAGAATCCCGCAGACTTCATCTCACGAGGTATTTTTCCTTCAAAGATCCAACAATTAGACATTTGGTGGAATGGACCTTCTTTCTTGTCATCTAGTAGCTGGCCACACTTCAAGGACAATCCTGATGTTTCAGATGATGAATATCTTCTAGAGGTTAAAGGAACTGAAAAGAACTCTGAACTAAATAAGGATTCTATGATTCACATTTCTCTTTGTACTACTCCTAGTTTTTTAGAGTGTCTTTTTGAAATAAGTAACAATTACATTAACATCATTCGTGTTTTAAGTTATGTTTTCAGGTTTGTCAAGAACTTAAAGGGCGCAGTGAAGACAACAGGTCCACTGAATGCAAAGGAGTTGAATGCAGCAGAGGCATTCTTAATTAAAGGTGTCCAAACACAGACCTTTACTAAGGATATTAATAGTCTCCAAAACCAACACTGTGTGCCTCCAGGTAGTAAATTAAAAACTTTGAATCCTTTCTTGGATTCTAAGGGATTATTAAGAGTCGGAGGACGGTTAGGTAATAGTAATTTGAGTTTTAATAAAAAGCATCAAATAATTTTGCCAAAGGGTCACAAGTTAACTCTAATTATAATAGAACATTTTCATAAAAAATATTTACATATTGGTGCTTCTTCGTTACTCTATCTTGTTAGAGAAAAATTCTGGCCTCTAAATGGACGTAATAGTTGTAGAAAAATTGTTCATCAATGTATCATTTGTTTCAAAGTCCAACCAACTGTGTCGACTCAAATCATGGGCAATTTGCCCAAGGAAAGAGTTTCTCCAGATTTTGCTTTTAATTGTGCTGGAGCCGATTTCTGTGGGCCGTTTTATATTAAGAGTAAAGCTCAGCGTAAAGGTGCTTTACAGAAAGTTTATATTTGTATTTTTGTGTGCTTTTGTTTTAAGGCTGTGCACATTGAGATCGTTTCTGATTTGTCTTCAAATTCATTTATTGCAGCTCTAAAGAGATTCATGGCTCGAAGAGGTAAGTGTGCAAGGTTGTTTTCAGATAATGGACGGAATTTTGTAGGAGCTAATAAAGAAATTAAAAGACTTCATGAAATGGTTAAAAAACCAGATGAAAAGCTGGCAGGCTATTTAGCTGCAGAAGGTATTGAGTGGAGGTTTATTCCACCAAGATCCCCACACTTTGGTGGCCTTTGGGAAGCAGCTATAAAGTCGTTTAAATATCATCTAAAAAGAGTTGTTAAGGGAATAAACTTAACTTACGAAGAGTTCTTAACGGTAATTGTTCAAATAGAGGGAATTTTAAATTCTCGTCCTCTTTGTCCTTTGTCTGCTAACGAGGACGATTTTGAAGTTCTTACTCCTGCACACTTCTTGGTAAACAGGTCCTTAACATCTTTAACTGAGCCTAATTTAACAAACTTTAAGGAGAGTCATCTCAAAAAATGGCAAAAAATTACTAGACTGGTGCAATGTATGTGGAAATTTTGGCATCGTCACTATCTCAGTCAATTACAACAGAGATCCAAATGGATGTTCGAGAAAAATAGTGTAAAATTAGGAGATTTAGTTTTATTAATAGAAGATAATTTGCCTTGTTATAAATGGGCCATGGGCAGGATAATTAAAATTTATTTTGGAGAAGATAAAAAAAAATTCGTGTTGTTAAAATTAAAACGCAGTCTAGTACTTGTAAAAGAGCCATTTCAAAAATTTGTGTATTGCCTATGGAACATAATTAATGTGTAACCTTTAATTTTGTAAATATGAGTTTTGTATTATTGTTTCTTACATATATGTATCGATTATTGTGTATCTTGTGTTTTTACTAACTTGTGTAAAGGTTGTAATACTGTTTGTTAGTGAACTTCTGTAATTTCTTGAAACCCTGGGGTTTCAAGGTGGGGAGTATGTTATATATTCACGCTCATAGATGGCGTTACTGTCGCGAATAATTTTTGTTTGTATTCTGAAATTGAAATCTGCAGAGGAGAAGTGGCATCGAAGGTGTTGAGTATGATGTCCTAAGTTGCTGTAGTCAATCATGAGAGATTTTTTGAATAAAAAAAGTAATTTTACTAGTAACATAAATGTTATTGAGAGTTAAATAACAGTGAGCATATCAGACATAAGGCATTCAAAATTCATCCATGTAAAGTCATGGCTGTGATTTTTTTTTTTTTTCGTTTGCGAAGAAGTTGTCTACCCAAGTTTACTCGGAAGGGTGAAGCCATTAATTTTGAGTCGCAATGCTAAACATTAAGCAGTTTACGCAAAGCCGTGAAGAACAAGTGACTTAGGAAGCTAATCAAAGGCAATGTCTTCTTGCAAGAACTCATAAGACTCGCACAACGCAGGGTGTGCTTCACAGTTTTGAATGTGATTTTCAATCAGAATCCATCGTACAGTCCCGCAATAGCAACCTTGTATTTTCACATGTTCCAGAAAATTCAAAGAGTATTTGGCAAAAAAATTTGGTAAGACAATTTTCCTGCGATGCATAAGCTTAAATTGTTGTTTAAAGTTAGCTTCAATACCTAGGAGTGGTTTTCTATCGATGAGACACCGAATTGTTAGTACAATATTCCGATAAATATCTTCAGCGACTTCGAGATTATGTAAAGAAATAGTGTGCAGCATGTGTGACACATTGCATTGTAGCGCTGTTTCTTAATAAAGTGTTTTTGACCTACATTGTTGATGTGTAACTGACATTTCGAATGCTTCTTTGTAGAATTAAAACTTTCAAATCTAAAACATCTACTTAACGTTTCTGTCATTAAAATCAACACCTAGCTATTAAGTACAGAGATTCAGTAAAATGCATTCTGAATATATTTCACATATACTATGCAAAAGTATAGCTGTTTGTTGTCTATTTATATCAATAAAACAGAACCAATCGTTCTTAATTAAGCCATTATTGCCCCTTTTAAAATGCTTGGAAAAACGTTAACACACTTGAAAGTGATTATTACTTCCCATAGAGAAGAAATGCCAAAATTCAGTGCAATTTCGAGCTATTTTCTTTCTTCAACAAGTCTGTGGGCTATAATAGGATCCAACCAGTCATATTACGGCATATATGTAAGCGACAAACACTTGATGTATATTTCCTAATACTATCCTATGCCAATTATCGAATTTTACACCCTTCCCGGACATGTCCGGATTTCCTTCTCTCTGCTGATAGCCGAGACCTTCTAGAGTTCATTCTGAATGAGAAGAAGTCATCTTGGACTAGTAGCCTCATCATTCTCGTTAACTAACTAATCGTTGTGATCGTTTGCTAGACACTCAAACAGTGTCTCTTCTGAAATCTGAAGTCAACAGTTGCTCTTTTGTCACTGTGTTCCATACTAGCTTGATAACTTTTTGATTCGAGCTGTATACCTTTAGTTATTCATTAATTGTTACTTTTATAAATATTTCAACTGACTTCCTTTCTGATTTTGGTTCTTTTTCGTCGAGTGATATTCTTGAACGCAATACTATATTTGATATGATTAAATATTTCATATTTTAAATATTAAAATTTTCTAGATCTTTCGCAAGTACTGATCTGAGTCATTTGGAATATGGTATATGCTTGCCCATCTTATTACCCCTTTAAACGTGTCATCAGAAGAAGGAAAATGATACCAAGGGAGTAATGGGTAGAAAGTTTTCCAATCAGATCACTGTAAAGTGAAACGTCAAACGCCAACTAAGATAGATAGACACAATTCTGGTAACCCTTTATGAAGCTAGGAGAATATTAACATTCAGTTGTTGTATGTATTCCATAAGTAGAAAGCATTGAATTTCATGATTATATGCATTCTTACATTCCAATAAGTAAAAGAGAACTTTGTTAAAATTGGAATCCTGGAGATCTGTTGATCTGACCCAGATTTTATTGTATTCGAATCACACTTAATTCATTTTATATAAAGATTTCGTACAAAACATCAAAAATCAAGGAATATTGAAATAAAATTTAGCTTCCATCATATTTTTGTGAGCTCATTATCTGCAGTATTATATTATTTATAGTATATATTTTGATACTTTACCATTAGCCGGTTCAAATTTCACAAATATAAGATTTTTCATTCGGACGACGGCTCAAAAGACCCGTAAAATAAATACATTCGAAAAACATTCTTCATGAAAAGAACGATCATCTCATTTATAAATACTTTCCTCATAAGGATTATAAACAAAAGTGATATAAATAGATTATATTTGGCTTATTCCTTAAGAGCGGATAACGGAAAAGTATCTGCGTTTTTTTCAAAATGGTGGATCTGTCCATAAACCGATATCGTAATTGGGCTTAGAAAAAGTTCCCAAATTTCTTAGCTTATAAAATTCTAAAAAATATCACAAATCACGTCTGAATCAATTAGTCGTCCAGGATACTTTTGTTTGACATTGAGGTGTCACATATTAAATGTGAGGTATGAAAAAATAAATAATATCGCAATAAAGTTGTTTACATGCTTAGACATTTTATTTTGTTTGCTAAATTGTATCAAAGTTTTTCGAGTAAAAAGATCAAAATCAAACCAATTTATAAATTATCGGATTTTATCACTGTTATTGCGAGCTTTCATTTAACATCAATACTTTATATTTAAAATATATTCTAACTTAGTAAATTTTTAAATTCTTACATTTCTAAAATGAACACGTACCACATATTTCCGTTTTTAAGCTAACATATTTAAGCCTTTCTTAAGCTAAATCACAGGGTCGGCTCATATACTGATCCATTACTTGGTAAAAAAGTAGGACCTTTTCCATTAGCAAGCGATAAATTGTCAGATATGGTATATTTTTGCCTTCTCAGTTTTTCATTTTATGTTTTTGAAGAAAATAATTCTACAGGGTGTTTCTAAACTAAAGGGCAAAAATTTAAAGTTGATAGAAAATATCTAAACGAGTAATGTTCATCTTACAATGCAGAAGCAGAGAGCAAGCGGTGTACTGGTAGATGGCACTGTAATGGAAAGCCGACAGCGCGAGTTTTCCTTGTTACATCATCATTTCTACTGTGGATTTTAGGAGGCATGAGACAAAGCTTTTCCTGGTTACTCTATTCCACCAGTACAGAAATCAAGGAAACCCATGTCTCATGCCTCCTTAATTCTGCGGTAAAAATGATGATATGTAAGAAAACCCGCACTGTGTGCTTTCCATTACAGCACCCTCTAGAGATTCACCTCTTGCTCTCTACCCATGGATTGTTGGATGAAAATTACTCGTTTAGATGTTTTCTATCACCCCTTAAATTTTCTCCCATGAGTTTCAAAACACCCTGTATATGAAATGATAATCCTTGTTATGGAACTGAGTTGTTTTATTTTTGAAAGTATATATATTACTGGTTGTTGAGTTGTCGCCCAAACGAAAAATTTGATGTTGATGAAATTTGCAATCAGTTGACGGAAAAAGCACCAAAACGTTCACTAGAGATAATAATAGAATGCTTTTATTAATTCACACACAAAAATAATAATACAAGAGGAATATTACTATATTTACCTTTTTAGACAAACATTTTTAAGGGCACAAAATTAAGGCAAACGAGTTTTGTTTCATAACTGTTGAGGGTAAATCCGTTGAAGTGTCTAGATATTTATTTCAGAAAAGGAATTGAACATAATACAGCGAAATGCATTGTTTAAGTCAAAATAATTAATAATAAAAACTAGAAAATGTACATAAAATAAAATAGCATGTTTACAGAAAATTGTTTATAATGATTAAAAGCAAATTCAAAGAAAATATCCTTACTAAACATATATAAATTAGTAAAAAGGAAGTATTGGAAAAAAATTAATACAAATAACACGATAGAGAAAAGATATGATTTAAAATGTATCTCAAAGAGAATATTTCTTAATTTTTAATGATAAATCAATTTAAACTTTTTAGGCAAAAAAAAAAAGTTTTAACATCACCGAATAGAAACTACTTCAACTACTTAAATTGGTCCAAAGAAAAGATAATGTAAATTATTAGAAATAACAAAAATACATATCTATTGATATGAATCTTTATTTACACACGAAAAGAAGGCATCTATACATATTACAGTATTAATGTCTTTATAAAAGCTAACATTTTTGGTTTTAAGACTAGTTTTAGCTACTTTTAAATTCCTTGGAATCGAAATAGTACATCCGAGTTCTTATAAACTCACACTTTTCCTTCAAATGGTTTCTAACTATAAATCATTTAAATAGTGAAAAAAAACTCATTAGAGTTTCAACATTTATTTATCTCTTTCCTAGTTAAAAATTCTAACTTAATTACAAAATTGAAGACTGAAGGGTTTTATGGGAGAAGTAAATCATAATTGTAATTTCAGAAACATGCTTTTACCTTTCCTAATTATAATCTTAAAGAAAGATTTACTAGTTAGCATGAAATTCTGATGCCATATTTAAAATACAATACATCTGTATTTATGGTAACTTTAATGGACGGGAAATAAAAGTAAAAAATCGTCTGAAAAACTTTGAACTATTTCTAATTGCTAGTGACAGCTTACGAAGAACTAAAGAAAGAAGTTTGCACTACTCAAGTTAGTTTAATAGTCTATACTTTAATCTTCTGAATAATAATTATTTATTGTGATTACAATTTTGTATGATAAATCATATTTTAATAAATATTTCATTTTATACTTTACATCCATATTATTAAAGCAAAAATCTTATACTGTTTCTTTGGAATGCTCCAAACAGGAGAGAAAAATTTATTTGGAATTATGTTTTCACATTAAATATTTAAAAAAAAAAAAAAAAAAAAAAATTTTTTTTTCGTGGAATTCCTCTTATTTTTTATAAAAATAATTAAAACATGATTAATTTGATAATATTAGTTTAGTGTCCAAAAGTATATATAATCTCATGATAATTTGTATTCTATGAATATAAAATTGTGTTTTTAACAATGGAGAAACTTACATAGTTAAAAATATATTGTTTTTTTTTCTTTAACATTAGTGCTGTCTTAAGTAACATCTTTTGTTTAACGTGAAACTAATAATGAAGCTTTTGGATAATCTTATATAAAATTTACATTAAATTTTAAGTACGTGTGACTTAATTTCTGAGGCCTTATATAAGTTTATGCGTAAAAATGCTCTGAAAAATCACTGAAATTTTGGTCAAATACAAGCATTTTTAAAAAAACTAAAGTTAACTTCATTTATCTTAAAATAGCTCACAGAAAATTTGGTGTGTTTTCTTTTCCTTAAGGTTTCCTCTTAGGTAACTGAAAAAAAAATAGAAAAATAATTTTAACATTTCTTTTAAATAAAGTACTTTACATTACTTATATTTTTTAGTCTATGAGATTAACTTTTCATTTAATTTTATATGTATATTTCTTTTGTGATATAGCAATTCTATTTCTTTCAGCAAACACTTATTTAATTTACGAGTTTCTTTTTTTTTATGCAAACACTCTAAGAACCTCTTCATCCCCTACAAAAAAAATCCCTCCAGTCACCATTACAAATTCCTAGAAAATATAACGAATAACACTTTTCAAGATTATTTAAATTTGAAAATATTAAGTCTACCGAAAAGTTCTATCCATTTCTGAAGTGAAAGAAAATAATGCATTTTTCATACATTTAATAATATTTATTGTATGTATATTTTCCGTCATTACGTATGGTTACTTATGATATCTTGCTGGCGGGATGGTAATTTGTAAATACCATTTTTGAAAAATGCCTTGTCTTTAGAGGCGAAGATCTCGAATAGTGAAGGTTGACGTGTGCTTCAGTTTTGAATTTTTTTCCTTCCAAAAAATTTTGCAGGAGATAAACGAGTGATAATTAGAGGGTGCTAGGTCTGAGGAGTGTGGTGGATGAGACAGAAATTCCCAGCACAGTCCTGTGATTTTTTGACAAACCACCAAAGCAGCATGTGGTTTGTATTATCATGATGCAATATAATGTGCCTCAATTTGAACATCACCGGCTTCTTTTCTTTTAGTGCTGTGTTTAAATCTTCCATTTGCTGACAGTATCTCTCCGAATTGAGTTTTTTGTTAGGTTTCAAAACTCGAAATATATTGGTTCTAAGACATCCCACCATATGTACATCGTTCTCTCATTCAGGTTCATTCTCGATTTAGCGATGGAAGGGACAAATAGTCCATGCTGAAAGTATGCTCTTTTTCCTATGGCGTATTAGAAAATGATCTATTTTTCATCATCAGTTATCATGCGGTCAAAAATTGATTTTTTTCCGCTCCGAGCAAACAGAGATGTGCATATGACGATTCAATTAAGAAAATTTTTCTCACTTAACTTACGAGACGTCCGTCAGGAATGTTTATAGACCAATTTTAGTAAACTAATTTACCTATTTTAGAAAACTATGTTTTGCAGTAAATATTTTGAAATGTATGAAAAATTTATTATTTTCTTTCACTTCGCAAATGGACATAATATAAACAAGGTAGTTCAAGATAGTTAATATTTTTCAAACGTCTGTTAAAGTGTCTTTTGAATATAATATGCCACATTATATAAGCCAATAATAGATGTTGTTCTGTACTGTTGCATTTAAATTGTTTTTGTATCTATCATACATAATAGTTTCGATTTCTAGATTAGAGAGCATAGTTATTTAAACCATCAATAGTTTTTTTTTCCTATTTATACTACTTTTTTCAATTTCCCAACTTATTGTTTTTCAGATTTTACCTCTCAACTAATATTTCATGAGTGTTTTGAAAAATTATTTAAAATTAAAAACTTTTTCTTTTTTTTACCACACTACTCAACCATCCTATATATTTATGTTATACAAGATGACCATAATTAAACTGGCAGTACTCAGAATGTTCTGAAACGCGATCTAATTGCGAGAATCGCGCCAAATGCAGTGAGAAGATTAAAAAAGATGGCGGATGAAGGATTCCACGAAAGAAAGTTCTAAAATTCACCGCTGAGGGAGTTGTGGTTCTGTGTAATTGACGAGAGAGTTTTAAAAAAGCAGAGTCGATACCAAAATAAAATTACCTTTTATTTAACACATTCAAATCAGACTCATTGTGGCCACCGTTTTTGTAAATACTGTATTCTGTGCGCACAATTCACAACAGCAGAAAGCAAGGCCTGCAAGAATCTCCCGTATAGTGTGATGTGTTATCCTTCAATATAGCCCGGTTCAGAACAACTCAATGATCTATTATGGAGTAACCCCATGACCAAAAGTCAACTGGGGTAAGATCACCGGACCGATGGGCAATGTGGTTTGAAAGAATGAAGTAATAATCTCTATCGTTATTGTAGTTGTACCCGCAAAGCAAGGAGGGGCTCCATCTTTTATGAAAATGATTTTCCCAAGGCATTGTCTTTGCTGAAGTGCCGGAATAACAAAGTTATTTATCATTTGGTGATATTTTTGTTTGTAATAGAATATGTTACCGGTTCCATCAGGGGTAAATTTTCATAGACGAACAGGTCTATGATCATCTATGATGTGAGACTTCACCAAAAAGTTACTTAAGGGGTTTCAGGAGCCCTTAAAACTTTCAAAAAATCAAAAACTTTCAAAGAATCAAAAAACTTTCACAATTTTAAAACTTTTAAAAAATCAATTTTTTGAAAATAATTTTTTTATGTATTAAAGATTATTCTGAATAGTATAACACCAACTATGTTTTGATATTTCTATTAGTTGCAAAGATATAGCTATCAAATTCAAGTCATTTTGAATGGCTGAGTGTAGTCACATCGTCAAAAGTGTAGCTTACTTTTAGATCTGCAGATTGACTGTCACTTATAGCCTCAAAAATCAGTTTTTCTTAGAAATGTAAATGTTTTCTTATATGAGTAACTAAAATAAGTTTTAAATTATTCAAATTTATAACTTTATAATATTTTTTCCCAAATTTGTTTTCTTCTTTTTACATTTTAGACAACATATATAAAATAAAATGAGTTATATATAAATAATAGCTGTTATATTCACCTTTAAAAAGTTATTTTGTGTAACATATCTAAATTTAAGTCAATAATACTGTACATTTTGTAAATATACATATATTTCAAAACGATAAGAATGTCGAAACAAATGCAATAAGCTTTGTTTTTGATATTTGTGGCTTACGAAAGGAGTTAAACCAAGTTAATAATATTTATTTATAAAGTGTACTTGTAAACTAATGATTTAATTAGTATTTTATAGGCTTTTTCTGTAGGATATTATAGTGGTTATGAAATTATTCAAATTTTAACTTTAAATTCTTTTTTCTCAAAACATGCTTTTCCCAACTTTCAGGTAAAACGCATGAAAAACTAATCATTCGAAATGGATGAAAATTCGGACATTTATATTAAATATTATTATCTAGATCCTAAATCTAAATTAAAAATAATTAAACAGGAAA
>BMAW01050743.1:0-63264 GCA_019974015.1 Nephila pilipes
TATATATATATATATATATATATATATATATATATATAGATCGGATTAGGCTATATAGGCATGTATAGCGGAATAGGTGAGATTAGGACTCAACGCTGTCGTGCAATTACAGGAGGTACTCGTATCATATTCTGGTAAGCGTCTTCTTTGAAATAGTATTGATCTTGTTAGATCTCTCGGATAAAGAATGGAAACTTCTTGAAATCAACCCTCTTATTAGAGTTGTTAATAAACATGTATTCTAGATAGAATTAACTGTTTTACTTACTTAGTCTAAACTTGAACTTAAGTTGAAATTTAGATCTTATAATTAGAGTAGCATTTAAGATTATAGAAGAGACATGTAACACAGGATATCGTCACGAGTGAAAAGCAAAATAAGCAACAGATAGAATGAGTAGTTATCATCTTTGAAAGAAGATTTGATGATGAACAAGATAATTGATTACGGTGTCACTTGCATAGTTTTTTTTATATTAACACTTCCTAACTGTTTTATTTAGTTTTACTAGTATTGATGTTATTCGTATCTTGTTGAACTCAAAAGCAAAAATATTGTTATTAATTCATTCAGATACATTTTAAACGTTTTTGTCGATGTTAATATTGATAATTAAATACATCTGGCCAAAATTGCAAAAACAGATGTTTCAAATTCTATAGATTATATTGAATTGAATTATGGCTTCCCTATTTTACAAATTCGAGAAGCCATATAAAATATTATAATTCGTCAGCAAAAAAAAAAAGAATCCCTTAGTTGTTCTAAAAGATCATTTTTTAAATAAAAACTCATCTCACAAAAAAAAAACCTCGTAGTGATCATAGCTATATCAATCTCTTCTCCACAAAGTTTTAATTTAAAACTGTCGCTTTTTATTTTACAAGTTGCCAACTAAACCAAAAGAAACATTTTTAAATTACGAAAAATATCTATATAAATCGATATGTCACAGTTTGAAAATGCATGGATATAAACAATGAAAAATATATCAAAGTTACTTTAGAAATAAAAAGATAAATATTGTAATAATAAATTGAAAACATTTGGTTATATTTATAATGTTAAAGAATCAAAAGTATTTCTTAGAAATAATTTGATCATTATGCGTGTGATATAGTTGAGCCTTCACAGAACCTTTATATATATTTTAATTAAACGATTTGAGAAGAAAAAAGCGTAAGTTCCTCTTAAACATGCAATATACACTTGTTCAATTGTATACGCCAAAGACATATCAAAAGACATTTAGGAAGGCAATTCTTTTATTATTCAAGTCGTTTACGGAAGAAAAGGATAAACCAATTATTTAGTTAAATATACAAAGAGGTATCGTAAAGTTTTAATTATTACTGAAAATAATTGGGGAATAGAAACTCACTTTGTATTTATTATCCTTAAGGAGCTTATATAGTCACCAGGCAGAGTCATATGAGTACATCTTTCCCAACTTTTCTTGGCCTTTCGAAGGCCGCCATTGCAGAACTCAGCAGATTGCGTCAAAAACCATTGTTCTTAATCTTGAATGATGTATTTTGAGTTGTCGAATCCAGCAACTATTTTTTGAGATCTAGGAATAAGAAAATGTCGCTTGGGACGAGATCGGGAGAATGGGGTGGATGCGAAAAAATTTCTAAGTCACGTCGCTTTGATTCATCAACCGCACCTCGAGATGAGCCAGCAAGTGCATTGTGGACAAGAAGATGGATACCTTTGGTGATCATAATGCATCATTTCTTGATCAGAACATCACACATTTTGTTCAACTGTGTGTAATAAGTACCAGAAGCTCCAAAGATGGTGTGGGGGGGTGTGGGGGTGTGCGTGCGTGCGTGCGTGCGAGGGTGAGGATGCAAGTGTTCACGCGCGTGTGTGTGATGAAAAAAAACCACTTTATACCTTCTTTTCTTCTTTTTAACTGTAGGTCTCTTTTTTTAACACCCATACAAATTTTACCAATCAATTTACTTCATTCATTCTTGCGCTTACTATACGCAACTTTCATTCTAGCTCTAAAATCTCCGTTTCGCAAAAGCGTGCGTCTAATGTTCTTAAATCCCTTTTAATTGCTGTATTAAACAAATAACGGGGGTTCCCCGTTCATCTCCAGTATAAAAGCTGACGCCGATAGCCTCGCTCTCTCTAGCCCTCTTTTCCGTCCTGCTTCTTCCCGAATAAACGTGTTGATATTAGCTTTCGCTTTATGTGTCTTGATTCCTTCTTAAAATTGAGTGAACTATAAAATAATGCAATTCGAATATGCTGATCTAATTAACTAACTGGACTTTGAGGCACTGAACTGCTGCGTTTCGTGAGTGCGTGTGCGTGTGTGTTAAATTGAATAAACAATTTAACTGAGAAAGAAAAATTATATTTAAAATAAAGTAGACTAAAAAAGTAAACCAAAAATCAGAATTATCAAAAAATATGTATAAATTAAAAATACGTGTATGAAACCAAAGATATATATATATATATATATCCACTCAGAGACTTAGTAAAGCACGAAGTAAAAGATCCAGGTTTAATTTTGAACACTGAAAAAAATAGTAATTAAAGATTTATTCAAATTTGATGTTTGGATTGTGTTAGAGGGTGCGATTACATAGTTTGCACAGGCAAATGAAATATTTGTTCCCCCTCTTGTAGACTCATGGTGCCATAGGTTTCTTCACAAATGCTTTGGGGTACCTCCAAATGAGAAAAAATATTAAGTTCTGATGAATAGGAGGCCAAATCAAAGGTTCACTCAGCCAATCCACGAAATGGGACATTCAGAAGAAGTAGGATGACCACGCTTAAAGTGTGTCAGAGCTCCGTCAAGAATAAAAAATCACGCCCACCTGCACTTTAATTTCAAGGTAATTATGTAAGTGATATATATCTATAGAAAACTTGATACTTTTTATAATTGATTTTCTTTATACAAAACTTCCATAATACTTTTACCTTAGTTATGTTCAAAAGTATTATTAACAATATATACTGGAATTCTTTAATATCAAACTTCGTCGAATTTTTCTCATCTGACTAATGTTTGCGGCAGCGGTAATTTAGCGGTCACGAAAGCGAATTCAAGGCCGGCGTTGTTTTCGTTGAGTCGTGGGTTCGAGCTCTGATGTCATTAAAGTTCCACCGGGTAAGGAGTCTGATGCACATTAAATCTGGTCGAGGCTCCAAGTCCTCTCGCTGGCATGCTGGGGAAGTTTGGAGAGGGAGGTACCAACTCAGGTGCAGTCCTCGTCACTTGACCGAAGCCCAAAATTTCGAGGTTTGCTTTTAATAGCCCTCGTGTTGCTTCTAAAAGCAATGTTAACAAGCAATCCCTCGAAAAAATAACATAGCATTCACCCTCATGGAATCTACCATTAGAACCAGTAATAATAGTTTAGATTCAATCCTATCGATTCCTTTTGAAATTTAATCAATACCTAAATGTTTCATATATCTTTTCTCTCGATTTTCTAATATGGATTTCACTCAAGTACTTTCAAAACTCTGAATCTGTTATTTATTCTATATATATTATTAAAATCATTTCCGATATTTATTGAATTTATTTTATGTGTATGCTAAACGCTTATTAATTTAAGTATTGTAAATATTTCTTTTAGTTTTATTGCAGTATGAAAGTAGGGAGATGCGTGTGCATACAAGTAAACAGAAACTCAAAAATTAGATGCCTATTTTCAGATTTAAAATTGTCATTATTATCAATTTTGAAACCGCCATATATGATTATCTTAAAATCACAGTATCATATTTGTTACATAAATGTTACTGAGTAACTTAATAGTATCAATAGTCAAATGGCAAGAAATTTTGTATAAGCAAGCGATCGAACTTACATCCTTCAATATTGCATTTTTATTTGAACAAAATAAGACAGCAAAGCATATTTGAAATTGAAGTTTCTTAGAATTTTTCATCCTCAATAAAATTGAATTAACTTTAGAGAATGATGGAAAATTCAATCTTTACTATTTCTGTTTGTAAAAAACCATGTATTGAAAGTAGAAATCAAAGGAACAAGGTTAGATTGTAACAGATTTTTGCAAGTTTTTCCCAACAAATCTTTCGGGAAACTTAATGACGTTATGTGATTTGAGAATTATTTCTTGTGAATAAACTGTAACTTATGAAAATCAGCATTAGTATATATATAGAAGCGTATTGAACATAGATTGAAGGAGATAGAGAGATTGGACAAGTTACAGTACTTTGAGAAAATAGGTTAGTGATATTGTAATGCATGCCATATTGGTGCAAGAATGTTAAGCGATCGTCATAGAGCTGATATTGGCTCGGACTCACTTAATAAGTACTGTTTTTGACTCACATCCAGTTTTGTGGAAGCGGTAGCCTAGTGGTTATGGTCATCGACACGAGGTCGGCGTTGTTTTTGTCTATTCGTGGGTTCGATTCCTGACGGTACTAATGACCCACCTTGTAGCGGCGTTGATGCACGTTAAATATGTTCGAGGCTTCAAACTCTCTCGTAGCTGTGGTATGGAAGTTTGGAGAGGGAGAAGCCAGATCGAGTGTAGCCTCGTCACTTGATTGAGGTTCAAAATTACAAGGTCCGTTGCCAATAGCCCTCGCGGTTTTTTTTTTTTTTTCTGAGTGCTATGCTAATAAAACAATAAAAATCTAATCAAATCAATTGCATCCATTTTTGCTGTTATTGAGATAAGAAGAATTTTAGTTATAATCTTTTGTTGCCGCTCCTTATTCAGAATAACAGTTGTTTTGTGATCATTCTACGGGATAAAATAAAACTAGTTTGATTTTTCATAACTAGCTTTTTTCTTGTACGAACATGTATGGAACTTCGATGGCTCAGATCCTAAGGATTGAATTGGGAGAATCACAAGATAACCTCAAGTAGATACCAGAATGGACACGGTTCTTCAAACTACTTGTGATTTCAAGCTCTGGTGACTTTTTTATTATGTCAGCATTTAAATACTAAACAACATATTAATCCTTAATATTTCTGACATTAGCTTATGAATTTTGCTAATACTCCATATCATTGTTACACACTTAGCAACAAAGAGATATGGAGAATTATACTTTTAAATATATATATTACATTTGAATTATCTCAGAGAGATTACACATGAATATCATTTTATCACTAGAGTGATATTTTGGTCATAACAATAAGAATCTAGACGTTTCTTTTTATTATCTTGTTACAAGAACACAGGAATGTTGACAATGTAATTTTATGGAAAATGCAATAAAAACACATGTTCTATTGGGAACAAGTAATTCATACATGCAATGTACACAACATTTTAAAAAAAAGTTCACAAGTCTTTGAACGAAGGGAAACTATTTTCAGAAATGTTTCAATTTCGAACATGAACTTGTTCGCTAAAATGTTGAAATTTTGAGACTAAGCTGAATCCATGTCTAGACGAATTCAGATTATTTTGAAAGCTAATAAGGAGATAAATACTTTTTGAACAAATATACCTATTATCATATCATCTTAGAGTGCATATTCAGCTCTGTGAACTAATTTATTTAAGCAAACATATTGACAAGTGATTTATTATTTTTCCCAGAAATACACACACCACACATATTAGTATTCTCTTTTTCCTTCCTCTTAAAATTTGCATTCATTTCATCAGCTTTTATCAAGCTTTATAATGGACTCATTGGATAAGGATATTTTAGGTCTGACATATATATCTTATATATGTGTACTATTTTTTTTCAGCATAACTGTATCCTGGAATCAAATATCCAATTCAAAGAATGCACGTATTGTGTGATTTGTGAAAAGTAAATGAACAAACAAAAATTTCTTTTTTAAATTTTAAAGAAAGTAGCTAACCTTGCATTTTGCTCTTTAACTCCAACGTTTCCATAATGCTCTATAAAAAAAGTATTCCTCATGCGACATTATTCATTAGTCTGAATTAATATTTTTTAAACATCGAGATGGAGACTTAATTATAAACATTCAATTGTAATATCATCTTCTGGCTACTCAAGTATATAGTCAACATCCTATTTCATTTCATTTCCATTTGTGAATGAATCTTTTCATTCCCATATAAAATATGCCCATTAACTTGTTTTCTATTATGAAATGCTATATATATTTCTAACTTTTCATACTAAAGAGAAAACTTCTGTAGTTATAGGATATTTCTAAATCTTAAGACTGCAGTATGATAAACATATACATGTATTACAACTACTCATGCACAATTTTGCATAGAAATTGCGATATTTTTCCACCTGGAAGTATGTTGAGAGGGTGATACTTTAAAATTCTTAGAAGACAGTATGTACTGGCCGGTGATTTGGACTATATTAGAGGAAAATTGAGAATCCAAAATTTTTAGAAAAACATCAATTTATTTTACTCCAAAGCTACTGGGGCTAAATTAATTCTTCAAAACAAAACATATAAAGTACAAGAATGGAGATAATTTTTCTCAACAGACAGTATCAAAACAAACAATAAAAGATTAAAGAAGACAAATTATCAAAACTTTTGATAATATTCTGTTTAGATATTGAATTTTTTAAAAAAAGATAAATTATTAAATGAAATATATCTTTAGAAAAAAAAAGTAAATATATATTGCTGCCATAAAATAAAGAGATAAAATTAATATTTACACAGGAGTTAACACAGTCTAATTTAGGACTTTAGTCTTATTTAGGAATCAAATTTAACAATGAAAAAAAAAATTTGAATGTTGATTCAATTTGAATATTGACAGTAAAGCTAAAGTTTGAAACAGATAAAGATTTTCGAATGAAGGCAATAAATTTATATTTCATTAAATATAAACAAAAAACTATTATTTAATCTCATTTTAAAACTAAATTTACTAAAAAAATAATTGAAAAAACTATTTTAAGTGTAAATTAAATTATTTACGCAAAATAAAAGAGTAAGATTTTCAAATACTCTTATTTATAAAGTTTTTGGATTATTAATGATACTAAAATAAACGAACCGGGATTTTATAAAATAATTGTATATTTATTTGTGGTTTTAATAAGATTCATCTACACTTTAATTTTTAAAGACATTTTGGTAAAATAAACTTACAAATTGCACCTGCATGATTATGCTGAAATACTACATGAAAACTCTAGAATATTCCAATATTCTTTATGAATCACGTTTAATACCGAAAACTGATTATTTAATTATATTAAAATGTAAGACTATTATGAAATGTATTCGTTTATGTAATGTACTATTTTTCATTTATTTCTTATTACCAATTTATATTGTAAATTAACTTACGTTAAGATTAGTATTTGTCTTACCTTAAATTCCCAGTCTAAGGTTATTCTAAGTCTATGAGTTTCTACTAAGTATAGTGTTTTATATACATATTTTTAAGCATTTACTTTCTCATTCTTAAATGTCAATGCTGAAGTATGATGCTGATACTAAAACCATTAAATTAATGCATTCATTTTCTTCAACCGAAAATTTCCTTACTGTTAAATTATTTATATAAATTCAGTCAGATTAAATTAGTTAAAGGTTCAGATTTAGTTAGTAAAGGTTTTTGTGCATTTAAGTCCCTTTACCTATTGTAAATTTTTAGTACTTATATTTTCATATATTTAATTAGTTATTGATACTTTCTTTGATCTCGACACTATTGTTTAAATTTATAACAACTCAAATATTTGAATATTTGATTACGTAAAAAACATTATTATTAACTTCCTGTCTCATTTATAGCAAATTATTAAATTTCCTTTCATACAAATTAATAATTTGAATATAATAAGGAATTTCAGGGCAATATCTCAGTATATTTAAAATGTATTTACTCATGCCATTATTAAAAATTAATTTTTATCCCTGTAAAAACATATTTGAAAATTTAAGCAAGTGCTCATTAAAACTAAAATTCATCTCAATATTGAGAGAAGAAAATATTCGTTTTCAGTTAAAATATCTTATTCGTTAATGTTAATTTATTTGTATAGGTTCATTTGATATAGTTAGCAAAGTTAAGGTAACAATAAATTTTAAAACACGAGAGATTATTTCAGTTTCGTGACAAAGGTTACTAAAAAGAAAAAAAATATTGGTTAATAAATTATATTTATTAAAGCCAAATGGGAAAACATTCAGTCTGAAGAGTAATTTTATTTGACTGAAAATTATTTCTTTATAAATGTTTTTATATCAATGACTCAAATATAGAATGTTGTAATAAAGAACAGAATATTAAACTCGCGTTTCGCAGAATAATGAATCTCAAATTTTTCAGTAATCATATTATGGTATTACAAAAATTATATGTGTGAATACAGGTAATTTACCTTTATAAATTAGTTTTAAGAAATTAAAATACAAAATAAATATTTCATTTATAAATCTAAGTTTTTATGACTACGTTAATGAAAAAAAATTCACTGTTTTGTTTAAAAATTTTAGAGCTATTTTGAAATTTTTCAACGGAAACTGAACCTTATTCGATTTTCTTATATTATCTTCTTATTCAAAACTACTTACAGGAATTTTTGATCGGCTAACATACTTTGGATGAATTATGATTTCCTTTATGTATCTCACTTGTTCTGTTGACTCCTTTTTTTCTTTGATGAACTTTCCTAAATGAACTGTCCACAAGCTGGCATTATTGCGACTATAATAATAAAGAACAACCAAAAGTAAGTTAATAGGACCTTGACAGTTTAATCGATGAGTGTTTTATGTATGTGTGATTTACAATGAATGTTTATAAACCGGCTCTAATTTTTTCGAACATATTTTTCATAATTACGCGTTTTAACCTTTTAAATGTGCTGCATTGTTATAAGATAATTCAAGCAATTATGTTTACTAAAAATTCCCTTTGTCAACACTTTTCAAATAAATCATGAATGTAAGAAATTTTGATAAATAAATAAATTTAAAATAGAATTATAAAACAAAACAAAAAATTGTATAATATACAAAACTTATATTTTAAGTAAAGTTACAATACATAAAGTACATTGGTTAATTTTAAAAGAGTGATCATGATTATAAAAAATATAAATGATCAGTATGAACGAGAAATTTAAAACTTAAAGTTAACACGTGTGTTTTTGTAAGACAAACTATTTTCGAAATAACATATTAATGAAAAAAGATGTGTAAAATGCTACATACAGAAGAAAAAAAAAGAAACTGAAGCATTACAAGGGAATACATTAGAATATACTAGAAGAAAAAGGAATATTTATTGAGTATGCTTGCCGTTGTTGGTTTTTTTTCTAATGAGAAAAACCTTATTTAGAGGAGTATAATCCGTAACAATTAATGTTAAAGTTCTCGTTGATTTTCGTAAATCTAGTCAAAATGAGAGAAAGCCAGGCTTCAAGAGTTTTTTAATTAGAATCTATTTGATTGAACTTTTTATATTCTTAATTATTTTCAAAACGATATTTTTAAATGGGTTTTTCATGAAGGAATTTTATTACATTTTACCTTCATTGTCTTTATTTTTAAATGTAATTTAATGAAGGAATTCCATTACATGTAGTATTGTAAATCTTTAACTATTTGTATTGCTGAACAAATTTCTTACAATCAAAACACTTCAAAATAGCCAGACTGGGGGGGGGGGGTATTACAATGTAAGAGAAAAAACGTTACAATGTAAGAGAAATTGAATTCGTTTTACAATATGTCATTTACCTTTTTTTAACTTTTACATCAATACTATTTTTACGTTTTCTACTTCACATTTAATTGTCATATGTTTCTTTTGTAGGATTAAAAAAGTATGGATCATATAAAGAAGGAAAAAAAATATACTCAACAGCTCCAATTTTCTTGTTTATTTCTAAAAACTTCTCTAGGAATCAATTTTATTATTTTTAAATCTTAATTTAAACTCAATAAAAGCACTGTGATCTAATAATAATCTGACAACTGAGATATGTGCAATTCGCATACTGTTTTACGGGCTCTAGTTTGGAATTTTGTTATCCACTGAAGGAATATACGCGTGTATGTATCATAAAATAAAATTCTCCTTCAAAACTCTAGGAATTCGGTCAAATCTTTAAATGGCTACTTTTGAATATGCTCTGCAAAAAATTCATAAAAGCAAAAAGAAGCTGGAATTTAACTTTTTTTTTTTTTGTGAACATGAAAATATTGTAACAAAATCGATAGTCATCGATTTTTTTAAAAAACTTAAGCATATTGTATACGATTTATATGAGCAGTCTTCATCATTATCTGTGAAAAAATATCCACATAATCTGAAAATGAATCTTCCAAAAGTAATTTCTTTTAATCGAGATTTTCCTGTATAATCATGAGTGGATAGTTAGTAGAACAATATTATTACAGATTAATGTTAAAACGAAAAAAGCATGTTATTATGGCTTATTTTTCATGAAAGTTTTTAATCACGGATCAGAAAACTCATGAGGAAATTTGTATAAAAATAACAGAAGATAAATTCATTACTTTTATTATCTAAAGCTCAGGCTCAATTACTAAACTTAAGTTATCACTAATGATTTTATTTTCATTTTTTAATGACATGTCGATATTATTTCTCTCAGATAAGATTTTACAAGATCAAAAAACTACTTCCATTGCCCAATGAGACAGAAAGAAACCGTTTGAAAAAGTCAAAATGACTTTAGAACGTGTCATCCAATTCCAGATAATGGTATGATTATCTGGAATGTTGCATGAAAAAATTAAATTGATAAAAAAAGAAAAATCACTTTTTAGTCACCGAAGATACTTTTTTATTGGTTTTTACACTTTATTTGAAACTTGCTGAATAAATAACAACTATTTCTATTTATAAAACACTGTTAACTTAAAATAACTTAATTTCAAAAATTTTACTGTACATAGGTATTGAAAATTCATCTGATCTTAGCAATTCTCTATTTAAGTCCTAGAATATTAGTTTTAAACTTTTTTGAACTAGATAAACCCATTTTCTGTCTCCTATAGGAATTATATTACAAACAACGAATATATAAATACTCGAAAATTAAGCTCGTTATCAATTATTTTGAGATTAGAGAGAATTCGCAATATTTCTCTGAATTTTTGATAAATTTTGTGTAACATGTTCACTACCAACAACAAATGCAAAATCTTATCAGATTCTCACTAATTTTTTGTGTGCATTTTAACTCCATTCTCTATACTCTACAGTTTACGTAAGCACGTAGAGAGTACTTAAAATAGGAAATTATATTGGAATTTTTAATTCAGCTACTTAAGAAATATCTTCCTTTTCACGCGAAAGTTTTTTCATAAGTTATGTTTCTCAAATTATTTAATCAATTACGAATAATGATTTTTTTTCTTCAACTCTATATTTATTAAAACAACTCACAATTTTACTGTTAACTGAAAGGAACCTTTTTATAGAATCCGAGTCTTAATAATAGAGAAAAGAATAATGCTACTCGGAGGAATACAACAATAAGCTTATAAAAGCTCCCTGATTGCAAAAAAAAAAAAAAAAAAAAAAAAAAAAATTCGAATACACGCTCGAAAAGAACGAAAACAAGCTTACCGTTTTAGAAAAATTCCGGAAGGCTTGTTAACACTACCGTACAATGTCAACAAGCTTTTATTTCGAATGGAAGGAGAGAGATGGACTCGAAAACTTGCAAATTTTCTTGTGAAAGTTTTCGAACATCAAAGGGTATGAATACATATTTTTGTAACAATGAAATGTTTAAGATTGCGGTTTGAATAGAATTATTGAAATAAAACGGCTTAAAAATTCAAACACCTTTCTTCATAAGGAAAAAAAAGGAAAAATCATTAATTTTAAAAAAGATGAGTAAATTTAAGACAAATTTATCTGAGAAAAATTTTAACCTTTTTATGAGAAATCAAATGTATTTTAACTTTTAAACTTATAAGATAACAATGAAATGCTTAAGATTATGAGTTTTAATAGAATTACTAAGATTAAATAGCTGTAAAATAAATGAACACAAATAAATTAATCTTGCCGCACTTACGTAATTATCATGAAACGGTATAAAAAGCATTAAATGTATCAAAATTTACCTAAAAAGATAATTATGTTTTAATATTACCCATAATATCAGATACATTGTAATACGATTAAATAATATAAATTTAAAAAATGCAATAAATTTCCTAAAAATTGAGGAATTTAGAGGGGAAGGGGTTCTAAAGAAAAATCTTTTTCGATGGATTTAATTATATTTCAAGATAAATTTCAGAATTTTAATTATTTTCGAATTGATTTTTATAAGAGATAAGAAACACATAAAGCGACTTAAAAGTAAGATAGGGGTTCTGCATCTTATACTCGTATACAAACAAACCAATGCTCCCTCGTCGTATAGAAATTGAGCGTTCTTCTTATCTTTCTCAATTTCCTTCAAAGTCTGATAAAATTAGTATTATTTTGATGATTCGAATTGATGAATAAAACTTAATTCACATGGTAATTGACTTCTAAAAAACAGTTTTTGTCATTATGGCTGTGTGTGTGTGTGTGTGTGTGTGTGTGTGTGTGTGTGTGTGTGTGTGTGTGTGTGTGTCTGTGTGTATTGTGTGTGTGTGTGTGTGTGTGTGTGTGTGTGTGTGTGTGTGTGTGTGTTTTGAGAATGAGATAGAGAATTGTCAAAATAGCTTATGTACCAAATTTCATTCGAATGCGATCATTCGTTCCCAAGATATTCGAAAGAAACCTTAAAGGGGTGATATGTTTGATTACTTCACTACTAAGATAGGATTCGTAAAATTTTACTCATTTTATATTCTCCGTAATCAGTGGATCGATCGTAAACAAACGTAAACTAGTATACAGACGCTGAAGGTAAAAATAGGGAATCGGATCCCCCACACACCATCTCCGAATAATTCCTGAACCATTCAGAGGAGCTGCGGGAAAATTTGAATGTAGGGGTTTTATAACAAGATAAATCCAAATATCTAAGAAGTTTGATATGTTACAATTTACTCTTTTCATATCTGTACTATGTAATTCATATTTTTTAATAATAATACCAATTATCTCAATTTTTGTTGCTTCAAAGCATGAAAATAATTATTTATCGTTTGTTTAAAAAGCTTTGAAAGAGTTCAGTAAATAAAAAAAATTCCTGCCAAATGTTTGGAATTCTTATTTAACATTAAAAGACCTATCACTGAATCATTAAAAAACTTGTGTTCTAATGCTCGCAAAACTCGAAAATATTTGAAAGAGAGAGCATCTCTTTGTCATACCTTAAATTGAGCTTTTTTTTTTTTTTTTTTTCCTTTTTTTCTCAAATCCTACTTCTGAAATAAATTCTCTTTATCAATTATTGATTAGTTATGTTACGTCTAACATGACAACTATTGTTGCTGAGCCTCGAAATTTTGAACGATGGTGAACCGGCGAGGTTGACACTTGAGCTGGTTTCACCCTCTCTCAACTTCTAAGCTATACCATGTGAAGAATTTGAGGTTATGTGTCCATTTAACCTCAAACAACCCCAATATACCAGATAAAAGATATTTTGTGTAATAAAATTCCCATCTGTGGTTCGATTCAATATCGCCTGCAATATCGGCCATGATTGATTTGCTACCTTGGTCTGTTCAAACGCACGATGATTTGAATATTTTTAGCCCATTCATACATACTTTAAATCCCCTTATTTAAAAAAAAAAGCTGTGTTATCATATTAAATTTTAAAGTTTACAAATTTTAATCGATTTTATATCTGATTTTTTTTTAAACATTTATTTCAAAAAAGTAATTTATTGAGACAATGTTAGAATTTAAAGTCAAGGTATATACTCTTGTTATTCTCTTATAAACTGCCTGTTAATGTATATTACGTAACTGGAACATGAAAGTCATATAGTCACATAGAATACATACTTTTTTATATGTATAATAATTGATAAGAAACAAAAAAATGACATTTCAGAAATGTAATTCTAATTGCAATGGCTGTAATACAATTTTCCTTGATTTTACTTGAATATAGAATCATTTATTAAACTATGAGTTAATTTTATTCAGAGTATCTACACTTATAAATTAAACTAATACTAAATATTTTAATTAAAATAAAAAATTTGAATTTTTGATATTCTTTATAATATTGCCCCTTTAAAACATATTTGAGTATGTTTACATTAGAATTAAATAAATATGCTTAAAGATTTATAGAGAAATGGGAAAATTTATTTTTTTATTCTGTTTATTATAAATGGTATTTTAAATTAAATTATGAAATATAATTATATTTTCTTGATTACTACAAAACACACAGAAAAAAAGTTGAAAAACACGTGATAAATTTAGCTGATAATTTTGAAGTGAAACAGCTGTGACGTTATCCTATTATCCGTCTCTTCTTTCATCTTCAATGTAACTTCAATCACAAAATATAAGTTTCAGCTTCAAGTTCACGCACATACAGAGTAATTAAAATAATCAATTATATTTCAAAATAGAGTTTATTAACCCTCTTTTTAGGGCAATGCTCTCAATCAGTTTCGCGTCTCAATCCGCGAGAGCGAACAATTTCTATAACATATCAAAGAATACGCGTACCGGAATAAGTTGCAATTACATAATTCAAATATTCAATCAATCAAACAGCATTGCTTAATCCCAACAAACCACATACCGTACATACACAAGAAGACTCCCTGATTTCACACTAACACCCTTCCTATTCTGAAATCTTATTATATCTCAATTTAAATCTCTGTCGCTTTTTTTCCTTCCTCATACCTATTCACTCCGCTTCTAAAGTTTACTTAATTTGCATCATCACGTTTCATTTGATCGGAAAAAGACTGGAAACTTAAATTTAAAGTTAGAAAGAAACCCCGGATGTTAGTTAAGGGAAAATTTCGCGTGTTACACAGTTTTTTTTAAAAAAGAAAATATGCAAAATAGCAACAATACAATTACTTCCCATTTAACTTTAATCAGATCTCATCAGTCTCTTTTTAGAGCTACTTTTCCTCAAAAAAATTTAGTTTAGCCATTTTTTAAGGGATAGAAGATTAGGGTTAAGAATAGGGTTAGAATAAAATTGCAACCAAATACTTTTAAGTAAAGTTATGAAATTATCTAAATTGACAACCTTCTACCGTTCGTAATATGCATCATAAAAATATTTTTATAATGTATAATATATAAATATTATCTTAATGATTATATTGTAAGACATGTAATAGTGATAATGATTAGTGACGTGTAATATGATTCATGAGGAATATCTTTTTTTTTTCATTTATCTTTATAAATGTTTCTACTTGAAATTAAGTCAAATCGAGGATAGTCAAAATCAAAACTCTTCATTTCAATCACAAATTTCCTTCCCCCTCAGGGCCTTTCATATAAACATTTGGAAAATGTTAGAATGCTTATGGAATCAATAATTCTCAACAAAACAATATACTTTCAAGGAAATAACACTTGCATTGGAGTTATTACTTGAGGCACTTTGTAGTTTAAAGAGTATAACTAAGTAGAGTTCAGTGTTTTAGACGGAATACCTTTTCATCAGTAATCAATCAACTAATATACGAACAACACGCTGAGATAATTTTCTATTATGTAAGTCTATCCTTACCAAAATCGAGATTTTGGAGTGGAAAATCCTGTCAATGTCAAAAAGGCTTCATGACAAACAGCAAGGAAAGTGAGGTAAAGACAGAGAATATATGAGAAAGATCGTTTTCCATTAAATCTGATTATTAATTTTCAATAATGAAGTCATTATTTTTCATGTGCTTTTAATCTAATTATTAATTCTAGATAATGAAGTTTGCGTCAGAAAGAGATTGCCCAATGTGCAGACTAAAAGTAGTACTGTTAGGCACATAGCAGAGTGAAAATTATTTAATTATGTTTTAGACGACACACTACAATACTTTTTTTCGTTTAAAGCGATAAAACATGGTGTAATAAAGGTTATTTAATTTAATTACTTTTTTATTTGTTATTTATTTCCATTAATTATATAATATCCATTATTCATTATTAAAAATAAGGGCACTAACATTAACTTAGAAAAATTGCTTTTTCTTATCTTTTTATATTAAATATATTGATTTCCGACACATACAAAAAATTGTTTTTCGTCCTTTTTTAACGTTTGTTGTCACCCTTCTTATTTTTTCATCAGTGATATTAAAAATAATTTTATAAAGGATCTGTATTTTGGGTGATTTAGAATAAGTGCTTTTTTTCAATGATGAAATACAAAAGTGCATTTTTTTCCCTTTGTATCGAAATATATTTTTAAAGGAATTCTTTATCCATAGCTAAAATACTACTTCTCAAAATAGTAATATGAAGTTTATAAATAAAAACGTATTTTTATTTACAATCATACTTATAAATAATATTTTTTTCAGTTTTCGCATATATAGGGATATGTGCTATATTTTACATTATGAGATAAAGAATTTCTTAGCTGAGTTTGTGAAAAACATTTTTCTGATACAAAAATTTGAATTTCTTGTCAATGCATTTATTATACTGCATGGAGATCTTTCAATCAGTTAAATAACATGGAGAGTTAAACAAGAAAAGTACTCTTGGTGCTTCTCTTTTATTTGATTTTCAAGACTTTATTTATTAAACTAACTAGACAAAAGCAAGTTAACAAAGAAAATTCGCTCAATAGTTAAGACACGTTAGTTGTTATACATTCAAAATACTTTCTAAAGTTTAAAGGTATCAGTTACGTGAGTCATAAAAGAAATTTTAACTAAAGAAATATTCTAAGGTAGTCATAAAAGGAAAAGAATCGATAATGCAATAAAATTAAATTAACACTTGAGGTCCCGACTTTCTAATATCGCAAACATTGTTCCTGAATAAATTGCACAATACGATATCGATCTGCATTTCAAAAACTAAAAAATAACCAAATATATAGGGTAAAATTCTTAAATTATTTTTCGTAATCATGAAATGAAATTTTTTGCTTTATTTTATTTTTATTTCTTAAAATCATGACTTAACATTCTTTCCCCCTTTTAAGATGAAAATTGATCATTCAATAAACTTGGACAATTTTTAATACGACTGTCCAATATGATTCAATAAAAAAGTACAAAAACTTCATCATGAAAGAAAAATTACATTATTAAAGAACAATAAGGGTGATAAAACAACTGTAGATAATAAATTTAAAAGAAATTTTAGACTGTCTTTTCAAAGGAACTAATTTATTGATAATATTAATAGCTTAGCAATTACCTACATTTTAAAGATTTTCATTCTATGACATTATATTTTTACTAAAATAAGGGAATGCTTTCTTTTATTCTCATGCGGAGACAAAATAAAATATAAATTAAGGTAGCTTGAAAGTGTGTACTGAAAGTCACAGATCTTTCATAATAATCGATTTTTGAGCAACATAAATTATCTATAAGCTAATGGTACTTGAAAGATTTTTTTCTATACTACTTCACTTCAGATATATCACTCAAAACCTTAAATGATATATATGAAAATTATCATGATGTAAAATAACTTTTATGATTTATGTTATGGCTTATAAATAAATAACATAACTTGCTATATAACAATATTTTAAAGGTTTAGAAGACGCTTTTATTTTTATTCACGTTGTGAGAGTGAGAAATCAACATTGTTCTAGATTAATATTACAATTACAATATTTATTTAAATTACAGCCTCTATCATTAACAAAGCCACTTTCATAATTTTGGAGTCCAAAATGAAAATATAGACTAATTCAATTATATATTCTTAATCCCTTCTTTGAATTATTTTTTTGTGGAAAGTAAAATTAATTTGTATATTCTTTCTTATGATATTACGTGCTTAGAACATGATTTTATTATTTTAAGTTATGAAAAGATATGTTCATGTTTAACCATTTTTATAAAAATAATTGTCTACGGAAGTTTCGGGTCTTCATGTAAAAACTATGCCGTTATTATGAACGTCGAAAGCTGTGTATGCCACTACAAGAGTGAATTCTTATACAATGAATACTCCAGCTTTAACATGATATTTGTCAATGTATGCTGATAAATATAGCCATTCAATTTGTTTAAACTTAGCATTAAAATGCTTACAAGAAGAAGAAAGAAAATTATTTTAATAGTTGTGTTCAAAAAATATTTGATAATAATTTTTACGTGCATAAACAAAGGAAGCTAGAGAGATGGTGTACTGCACTTACGTTAGTGATCCTAATGCACATGCATGAATTTTATTCCAGTCTGCAAAAACTGTCATTCTCCAGCTGAACACCGATGAGAGATGAAGTGTAAATGAAAGCCGATAAATTTTCGCTTCTGTCAGTGCGCGAAAAACTTAAGCAACTCTAGTGCATTCAATTTTTTAATTCCCAAATGGAGACGATCAGCAAGATTCAGCAGACTTGGAAGACAAAGCAATGAACACTATACAAATAAAAAGTTTCGGAGTTTCCTGTCCCAACACACTTGTCCATCGATTTCAACTTTTCTTACTCTTCCTACTCTTTTTAGATTTCCTACTCTTCTTACATGATTTAGTCAACCTGAAAATACTCCGGAACGGAAATAGATTTTAATCCAGAGAAGACATGGCGTAAAATGCTGCGGATATCACGCCAACTTATCTTAATCTCAAAAGACGCGTTCCAGCGCTGCTTCTGACTGCAGCTGAATCGTTGGAAAAAGTATGTGGCAGCTAAAGGGAGTACTTTGATGTAAATTAGTGTAAGATTGTTGTATTTAAATACTAGTATTTCATATGAATAAAGATTGGATATTTTTTAACACATACTTAATATTTATTTCTATAGTCTAGCTTCATTATATATATGTATACTTTAATAAAATCCGTTGAAAAAAGTCTTGAAAATGGAAGAAAAGCTTCAAATTGGAAGTAAATTTAAAAAGGTTCTCTACTGATTATTATTAGTTTATAATTAAATGATGTCTAATGGAAACAAATCTCTCAAATTGGAAGCAGATTTAAAAAGGTTCTCTACTGATTATTATTAGTTTATAATTAAATGATGTCTAATGTTTTTATTTCATACATTTAATTAGTCATATACTAAAGTTCCATAAGTCATAGGATAGAAATACAGTACAAATTTTATAAATGGGAAGTGTATTGTTACGGCTTTCAGTTGTACTAAACTGATTCATGAGAAAAAATTTTTGGCCTGATTTATTGACTTTGAAACTGCGATGCTAGTTGGATCTAAAGACATGGAGCATTCCATTGCGGAAATTGTTAAGTAATTCAACATCCTACAATCCACAATATCGAGAATGTGTCACGATTATATAACTTCAGGCCCACTATGGATAGCGCAGTTACCGACCACGTCTCCTTAATGACAAGGACCAGCGACGTCTGCGTAAAATAAGCCGTGTTTCCAGACAATCAATATTACTTGAAATAACAACAGTAATGAATGTTGGGCGTACAGAGACTTGTCCTGGAGAACAATTCAACGAAATTCTGTGAAATATGGCAGCAAATGTTTTACTAACAACTCGCCATCGAATACAGCATCTCTGATGGGTTCGTGAACATATCAGTTAGGCCCTAAATGATTGAAAAAACGTTGCTTGACCAGATGGGTCAGGATTTCAGTTGGTAAGAGCTGATGGTAGGGTTTGAGTGGAGTTATACACCGAAGTCGATACTAGGACAATGGGGTAACTGGTCTAGGCTCCATGATGGTATGGGCTGTGTTCTACAAAAAATAAACTGTATCATCAGTCACTGACAGAAAATGGTTACTTCAATTATTATCATCATCGTACCTCGTGATTTTGAGTCTCACTTTGATAAGGAGGACTAGACATGAGATTTGGGACTTAATTTTCCACAAATTTCCATGTGCAACAAGAAGACATTGAAATACCTCTTGAATTATACGTGTTGCAACATTCATTATTCTACTGGATAATTTCTTGTATATTTTGCTCCCTCAGACTATCTCTCTGTGTGCCATATGATCAGTGCCAACTGATGCATTCATGTAAAAATAACTGAAATATTTTAAAGATTAGTAACTGAAAATCAGTAATTTTTTTTTCTTTAGAGAAAAGTAAAGAATTAAATAACAATTTTGAAAAAAATAAAGGCAAAATAGAAAATTTGTAAATAATTGAGGAACAATCTCTTCAATAAATCACAGTTTTTACACCTAGAATTTCTTGTTCCTTACAGGATAATGATATTTATCATTTCGCCGAAAACTATCACACAGCTAAACGATGGCTTAGCAGCAGGTAAAAACAAAAAAATTATTTAATTTACATTTTATGTGTGTGTGTGCGCGTGTGTGTGTGTGAATCAAAATCATAATCAAAATCATAATTCACAATATATCACAGCATTTACAAATACAACATATCAATCATAAATTCATACATTAATGGCTAAGAAGTAACATAATTAAAAATATTAATAAAAAAAACTAAAATAAAATCAGTATAACTCATATAAAAATTATTTTAATTAATTAAATATACCAAAATTAAAATTAGAAGCAAAAACAAAAATCTATTAAATAACTGAAAAATTATAAGAGAAAGTTCAGTGAATGAAAAGCAAAAACTTTTGAATAATGGAAATAATATTATTAATACTGTTCCATACTTTTGAATGAAATAATGTGCGTTTGTAACGCTATTCCTGATCAAAATATCACACTTCAGTAAATTACATAATCATAAAATTATATAAGAAACCAAAAATCAGCAAAATTCAGAAAATCAACCATAGAAAAGAGAAGAAATTAAACATATTAAGCAAATTCTAATGAAAAGCAAAAATATACTTAATCAACTATCTAAAAAATCGTTAAAAAATCTAAGAAACATATTAACTAAACAAAAAAATCCAAAAACAACTTAATACAAAAAACAAAATAAAAGAATTACAAAGATACGCCATATAAATAGTGTACAGACTTTTTAAAGATAATTACCATCAGCTGAAATTAATAATTATATAACCATATAAACCACTGAAACGAAATATATATAAGAAATAAAACCAGCATTAATAAGACTAAAGTTTTAAGAATAAGTTAAACATTACAAAGTCTATAAGTATGTCTACTACTGCTCTCTATGAAAACATTCACCACCAATGTAAACAATTGATTGATTAAAAAGAAACCATACCGATAAGTATGATTTATATTTTAAAAAAATTTAACTATTAAGATTAATAAGCAAAAATTAAAAAAATATTTTTTAAAAAAATAAAATCAAATATATTTAAAAAACAAAATTAACAATAGATAAGAAAAGATAACATCTATAAAAATTAAAATTAACTCAAAAAATTAAAGGAGAATCATCAACTGGACTGAAAAAAAAAACCTATTTATTTTTAAAAAAAAAAAACCATTTAATATTGAAAAAATATTTAAAACTTAAAAAAGAGAGAGGGAGAAAAACAGAATCACGTAAAAAAATGATTTATGGAGAAATATGGAATTCAATACACATTAGAAAAAATGTCTAGCAACAACAAATATGATTTTTAGTCTCATTTATAATTTTTACATTTTAAACGTTTTGAAACATTTTCGGATATGCAGCCTTTGCACATATAATATAGAGGTTATTCATGTTTGTCTACAGATTAATAGGTAAATTAGCTAATTTGATAATTCACATTAAATAATTATATAAAATATTTTTAAAAATATTTATACTTAAATTACTATCAAAAGAAGACACTTTATTAATATGGAAACAAAAGTTATCTCTTTTGTCTTAAATATTACTAATAATTCCATTATTAATAATTTTTAAATTAACATCTAAGAAATCTGTTTCATAAGAATTTATATTGGTTTTAATCAGATTTAAATATGAAGAATAAAATGATAAGTCGGATACAGAATCTATATTGGAATTAACTTCGAAAACAGTTAGATAATTAATGTATCTAAATAATTTGAAATTATTGCTATCTCTAAATTTATATTCAAAGAAATGTAGAACAATATTAGCTAAACTATTACTACCTGGACCTTCTTGAAGTCACCTTTTATTTGTTTAAAGTTTTTTTTCCTTTATAACAAATATAGTTTTCTTTTAGAACAAGATTAATACGAGATTTAAATTTTTCTTATGATAAAGTCTATTATTTTTTAATTATTTGCAATTAGCTAAAATAACTTTAATTAAAGCATCTAAGTCTATGGAATTAAATAAATCTTCCAACTCATGACTGAAAATATAAAGTAATTTTTTTTTCTTTTATGTAATTAAAAATTTCATAACTATTTTTAATAATACCAGTCTTATCAAAATTGTCAATAATATTTTGTAAAATCTTTTGTAAAAGTTTTCCAGATATAGCAATAAAAGTATTTGGAATCGTTAGTCACAGTTCTAAATTTAACAGGAATTTTGTGAAATTTAGGGGTTAGAAATAAATGCGAAAATTTTATCAAATTCAAAGTAAAACCTATTTTTTACACAAAGAGCTCTTTAATTTTTTTTAGTTATATAATATCGATAAAGAATGTGTGTGTGGATGGGGAGAGGGGTATTCGTTATCGAGATTTTACAATAGATAGTTTCAAGGACTGAAAACAATACACTATCACCGTTTTGCAACCACTAATTAAAATTGAACTGTATATATATATTAGCTTGAAGTGAAAAATTCTCTTGGGCATGTAGAGACTTGTTTAAAATACTCTTGAGCTTTTGCTAAAAAAAAGTAGTGTATTTATAAGATTATTTCGTCATAACTAACGTAGTCTTCAGACGTACTGTTTGTTGATATTTTGAGTATTATTTTTTTTAAAAAATCGTTGAATTAAAATAATTTTTTCTTTTAAAATGACTTAACATGCTCTAAAATCACAATGCTGTATTTAAAAACATATTTTTTATTAATTGCTGTTCCCAATTTATGAAGTGAGACCAATGTAGCATTTCTTTAAAGTAACATATATTCCTTAATCGTACCCTTCTCTCCATATCTATGTCTGAGTAAAGTGAGAATTTTGACCCTCTACTCATTTCGCGTACATCAGCACCGCTATTCAACGATTTTTGTAGTTTGAGATCCTAACAAGCTACCCATCTGTTACGAGTCCATTACGTTTATCAATCGCCATACCACGGCCTCGTAGAGTTGAAATATCTTATTAAAACAAAAAAACAGCATTTTGTTTACGGTTTAACTAGAACGATACAAATGGCTAACAATTATTATATTATTTTCTATTATATTTTCTCGTTTCAAATTCATTTCAAGTTTTTGTGTTTTTACACATTCACATTTTTCTCAAATAGAATTTTTTTAACCAATTTTAAAAGTGTTAAGAAAAACAAATGAACTTTGTTACATAACGGATTCCTTTAAATGCGATTTTTCAACATAAATTTATCATGTTTTCCATTACCTACCCTCTGAAACAGTGAGCTGCCGTGAGAGCCCATTGGTCATTAATTAAAGCTGCACCACACAGGTGACCGAACAAGCTGTTTCCTTTTTTTCTCAGGGAACATTGCCAGGGCCAGCTTCCAGGAATCGCAGCTCGGCCGCCCACTATTCTATCGTTGTTTCCAAGATCCGGAGAAATCGGAGCCAATCCACATGGCACGGAATGTCGCACAGGATAACCTGGAAAATTCACTTCATTCAAACAAAGTAGAGTGAGTACTTTAATGCACTGAAGCATTTACTATAAATAAAACACAAACCTGGCATTTTTTTGCTTACAAACTGGAAGTATCATGAAGAAAATGCTTTCATTGAAATTAGATAACAAAAGTCCTTGACACATTTTAAAATTTAACGTAGAATCAACTAACTGCCTTACCAAGTTGTGGTTTGAACTTAAACCTCTTTTTTCAATACATTCCTGAACTGTATTTCGACAGAAAAAGGCTCGTGCACGTATTGATAGGAATGTTCAAACCTTTTCAGCACAATAAATAGTTTCTTTGCCACATACACACACGATGTGGTCATCCTGGTTCCATTTTTTTATAGCATGTTACCATATTGGGATGTTTGGACACGATTTCTTAAAGCTGGTCACGTTTAAGTAGCTGATGTATAAAGTGCCCATTCTGATAAATGAAGGCTCTAGAGAGCCAAAATAAATAAATGAGAAAAAGTCCTCAGTGTCCTCTAAAAACGTACAGGAGTTTTTTTTATGTATATCTTCTTCACCTTTCACCATTTAAAGATACTTGGATGTGACACAAGGTCGTCTCACATCCAAATTACATAGAGGATCTCCCGTCGTCCCTAAAAACATATATTTATAATCCCCTATGTATGGGCAAACAATTTCGAGTTGTGTAGCGCCAAATAGTCATGAATATCAGCAGATTAGAGTCACATAGTATTCATTGATGTTCCAAATACAAGTAAATCTATAATCAGAGACCGTCGCAAACGGGTACAAAGAATGTCAAACAACCAAAGCCGACTTTGTGTTTCAGATACACATATCCATTACTCTTGGTACAAAGTTGGGGAATGCTATCTCCTACAATAACAGACTACCTGTAGTTGTCAAGAGACAACTTTAACGGATCAATAACATATTTATCATCCTGGTTCCATTTTTAAAACATTATATATATATATATATATATATATATATATATATATATACCAAAGAATAGAACAGTAACAATATTAATTACATTATTTCCATTATTTTAAATTTTTGTTTTTCTTTCACTGGGCATTCTCTAATAAGTTTACAGTTTCTTAATAAATTTTTGTTTTTGTTTTTAAAGTTTAATTTTAGTTCGTTTAATCAACTTCAATAATTTTTATATGATTTATATCAAATTTACATTAGTTCTTAATGATTTCTTTAATTATATAGCTTCTTAGACATTAATGTAGTAAATTTATGATTGATATGATTATTTTTCTGATGTGTGTGGCGAGATATTTTGTGGACTATAATATTGATGTTTTGTTCATAAATATATATATATACATACATACGAGGGTCGTTCAATAAGTCCTTAGAAATTCCTAAGGATGGTGCTCGTGGTATCAATAATGGTTTGTTTTTATTAAGCGTCATGGCTCTCACTAAACCATTGTTTTATTCTCTGTTACTCGTATTCGTGATCATAACGTTTGAGATCACCTTCACCTGTTTTGGAAGAAAAAAATCTGTGGAAGCAACCCAACGTTTTGATTTCTGCTTGATTTTTGGTGCATAATGAAAAATCCAAGAATCAACTCGATGCAAAATGATATCGACCACAGACAACAATCAAATTTCGATATGGCAGAGAATGACTACCATATCGAAACAAACTTATGAATCAATGCAAAATTTGTTTCGACTCCGTTTGATAGATGGCTCACCTAGTGGTTACAACTTATACATATATACACACATTTCTATGAACCAAATACATAAACTGCTGTTTGTAGAAAATGCAACACCATGAAGGAATCATCAGAATCAAATGAAATTCGCAGCAAATGTCAATTATAAGATATTATGCAAATTAATAAAGTTTCAGAGCCATCGCGCGTGCGCGGCGCGCGCAGCGCCCTCTGAATTGATGCTGAAAGCGTATAAATAAAGTGCTGTAGCGGGACGTTGAAAAAAGTCTATGATTATTTGTTAGTGGCAAACGTTTAGTGAGACCTGAGTATGCCTCCACGATGGAAGAATAAGAAATTCAAGCAACTTACGGAGTTTGAACGAGGGAGGATAATCGGCCTTCGAGAAGGAGGATTTTCCTATCGCGCAATAGCAGCTCGTATACAGCGGAACAGTTCCACAGTGATGCGAGTTTGGAAGCAGTGGACCGACGAGCACCGAACAACTCGAAAAACAGGCACTGGACGACAGAAGGTGACGTCAGAGCGCGATGATCGACACCTGCTCCGCATGGCGGTGAATGATCGCACAGCTTCCTCCAGGCAGCTGGCAGCACGTTGGTCTACTGCTACAGGTGTACAATTGTCGGCTTCGTCAATTCGTCGTCGTCTGCTGCGCCGTGGATTGCGTGCAAGGGTGCCTTTATACAGGATTCCCCTCACGGCGAATCATCGACGGCTGCGTCGGCAGTGGGCTCTTGAGCACAGAGACAGGCGAGCTGATTGGCACCAAGTTGTCTTTTCAGATGAATCACGCTTCAATTTGTGGACCCATGATGGCCGTGTTCGTGTTAGACGTTATGCCGGTCAACGCTGCCTTCCTGAGTGTATTATTGAACGACATAGTGGTCGAACACCCGGAGTTATGGTCTGGGGTGCGATTTCGTATCATGGACGATCCAATTTGATACGAATTGAGGGTAATCTCAATAGCAACAGGTACGTCCGTGAAGTGCTACAGCCCGAAGTCGTTCCTTTCCTTCAAGGCATCCCTGGAGCTATCTTTCAGCAGGATAATGCACGCCCACATGTTGCGCGGACTGTTCGAGACTTCTGTTCAGCACAACGCATGCAACTTCTTCCTTGGCCTGCTTATTCACCGGATATGTCGCCTATTGAGCACGTGTGGGATATGGTTGGTCGGCGTCTCGCTCGTGATCCGCGTCCTGCAGTTTCCAAAGACGAACTTTGGTTGCGCATACAAGCGATATGGAATTCTCTTCCTCAAGCAGATATTCAACATCTGTTTGACTCCATGCCACGTCGTATAGCAGCACTTATTGCAGCGCATGGTGGCTGCACCAAATACTGATTTCGGACGCTTAATTTGTTTCTTTTGTTTTGAAAATTTCATCATTTATTTGTATCAGTACAAGTCGTTTCTGCATTAAATTTCATTTGATTCTGATGATTCTTTCATGGTGTTGCATTTTCTACAAACAGTAGTATATTATGAGATGACGCTGGTAATAGCAGAGGTTATATTTAGAGAGATGCGCAGTCGCCCACCGCACATCCCCCTCCTACTACCACTTGTCTGGTTGTTTAGTAATAGAAAGATTTACCTCTAACAATTGCATCAAAAATGAATAAAATTTATTTTCCTGAATTAAATTTATTTCAGTCATCTCAACAAAGGAGAAAATGCTTGCATGATTCGTTTTAAATATTTGTAAAAAGGAAAAATATTGGAAATCGATCTAAATTAACATTCAAAAATAATTTTATAATTGAGTTAGATGATTCACTTATTCAATCAAATAAACTAAGATATTTCTCATGTAAGATTCGTTAGTATTATCACCACTAACTAGAAATATAGGATCACATACAATTTAATCAGACACTATCAATAGTTTTAAAATCAAATTTCTCTTCGAAAACGAAATTAGAACTACATGAAAAACTGTCTGAGACATTGCACTTATTGAGATAATTCGTTTGTTGAAGCATGTGAGGAATCATGATTTCTTCAGAATATTTCCTTAGTACATTAGTGAAAGAAATATTCTTTTGGTAAATATTATTCCGAGACGAAGAACAAAATAAGCAACAGATTGAAAATATATATATATCTTGTAAGACTAATTGATGTTGTAACAAGCACTCGAAGAAAATTTTATTCTTTCCGCTAGCATTTATTTCAACATCGGGGGAATAAAAATGGATCAACACTTTCCCAGACTTAGTCAAAGGAAAATATCTCTAAACAATAAAGAGTAAGTAGAATAGTTAAGAGTCCTGCACTTTTACGTAAAATGCTGCATTGAGATTTTAACTGGGAAACAAATCTTTTTTAAAAAAAAAAAAACGTAAAAGATCATAAAATGTTTAAAAAAAATGAATAAAGTGAAATATTTTATACAGTAAGAGAACGATAGTAAAACTCCATTTAATACCATAATATAATGTAAATGAATCGCTATTTACTTCTCTTCCATTAAAAGATCGCGTATAATATATAATAAAAACAAAAATCTTTACTTTGATTTATAACAGCTATTTCATATTTTTTATAGAATAAAAGTTCTAATATAGAATAAATTTTAGACTTCACAATACAGAAATAGTTCATTCAAACTGAGAAAAGTTGGAGATTTATTTTGCTACAGTTTAAGTTTTAAAAAAGTATTTGGGCCTAGCCCACAACTTGGACGCTATTTTGTCCATACATCGTTTTTCCTTCATCGTTAAGTTATATAATATCTTACGGTGAAGAGATGAGCAACGTCACATATCGTGTTGACTGAACAACGTCTTTTTTATAAAATTTGCGACTAATTATCTAAATACAATAATCAATTTCAATCATGCGAATTTGTGATTCCCTGAAGAAAAAAAAACGGTAAATTGAAACTGCATTATTGGTACAATTGATGAAACTTAAATGCATTCCTTGTTGAAGCCATTATTTATTGATCTTAAAGGATTTTGCCTCACTATAAGTATTCATTACACGACTAATCAGCTTACGATTGCAAAATTAAAGTAAACGCGAGTTAATGAAAGGATTATTGTATTATATTATTGCAATGCAGTTTAGCCAATAGTTGAATTCCGTTCAGTAGACTGACTGTAAAGTAAATGTGAGAGAAAATCTTTTATTTTTCTTATGTAAGTATTTTGCTTTGTAAACTTTATAATTCATTCAGAGATTATTTACCATTGCTGATTATATGCGGGCTTTTGATGATGTGGTGATTAGTTTATAAGATGTATAGTCTATAAGTCTATGCGGAGTTCAGTCTTTCTTTTAATTGACTGATTGTTTATTAAAGGCAACCTTAAGAGTAACTCGAGGACTACTAACCTCGAAATTTTGAACCTCGCTTAAACGGCGGTGACAACATTTGAGCTAGTACCTGCCTCACTGTGGCCAAAGTTTCCCAGTGTCGTGAACTCGAGGCTGGCGTTGTTTTCGTTGACCCGTATGTTTAATTCATGATGCTACAAAAAACCACTCGCCATGTATCTTGGTTGATGCATTTTAAATCGAACTCCCAAGTCCTCCAGCTTGTGGAGAAGGAGGTACCAGTTAAGGTGTCATCCTCGTCACTTGACCGAGGTTCAAAATTATCAGATCCCTCGCCAATAGCCCTCATTTTGCTTCTTAGGGCGATGTTAATAAACAAATACAACACAATCCCTCTCTAAACTTCCACTCTATGCCAACGAGAGGACTTGGAGCCCAGACAGAATTAAAGAGCTTTAACCCCACTACATACCAGTCTTTAGAGGTCCGTAAGCGGGAGAGGGCCATCGTAAAGACTAAATTGTAAAAATTTAATGAAATTAAAAATTATTTTGCATCAATCAGTCAATCTCACTGGAAAAAACTATATCTTAAAAAAACACATTATATAAACACACACACACACATAAATATATATATATATATATATATATATATATATATATATATATATATATTAATTCAGAAAACTGTATATTGAGATCTAATTTGCTTTTATTACTATTGCGATAGAAGTAAACTAAAAATTTCAAACTCTTTTCACTTTCCTTATCTCTCCAAAAAACTAAAATTCTCGAAAAATGTTTTCAAATAAAAAGAACCCTCTCCCCCTCCCCCTCCCAACCAAAATATTTCCAGTTAAAGGATTTTCAAGATGCGATTGAAGGTAACTGTCATTTATCATGTGCTCAAGGGTCTCCCATGTCATTTGCTGCCCGTGACAAAAGGTATATTTACTAAGAGTCTACACTCAACGTTGTCTGGCTGAAAACCAAACGCAGTCAAGAAAAGAAATGCTTGTATTTTTCTCATAACTTCAGTTTCGTTCATACTATATAGTTAATATTTTATAGCACTCGTAAGCTCTCAGATCTTTAAGTATTTAGCTCCTTGGAATATTTATAGTTTCATGTAAAACAATAGTTTTTCCTAAGAAGGAGTAATGTGTTCATATGGAACAAAATGCTACTCTCATAAATGAATCAACATTTGACAAAAATGCTGAGAACTCAACCGAACAATTTCACTTACAGTAGAAGTGTTCATAAAGTTAAAGGTCTATTCAAAAGAAAGCTCAGACGCACTTAGACTGATTTCCACCAAGAGAGTTTACACTATTTCTTCAGCTAACACAATAAAAATGTAAAATATCGTTATGAATAGAGACTCACGTAAATAATTTATATTCGTCCTTGTTTTCATTGTTTTCAGCCATTTTTGTCAGCTTTCCAAAAAGCATAGAAATTATTAACAACTTTTTGTCATTTAATTTATGAGATATTTTGTTGTATGATATTTTTAAAATTATTTAACTCGTAAAATAACATACAAATGATTTTAAAAATTATAAATTAACATGTACATCATAATTTCAGAGTTCATTCTACACTCAAAAACCTGTGAGAATTTTTACAAATTTAAAAAATTATAAAAATATTTAAAAAATTTAAAAATTCTGTGTGTGAGAGAGATATATACTAGAATAATATAAAACTATTTCCTGATATTTGGGTTATATCTAAACTACTGTACTCTAATAGTGTATTGCATCTTTATTTTTGTAAAAAAAAAGCATCGATTGTTTTGACTTAGCGTCGCTTATCATGGCGAAAAATAGTTCATAGAATCGTATCATAAAAATAACTTTCTATGACACGGATTTCGCTGTACTTAACGTTAAACCAGTGAAATTTATTCATAACACTCAGTAAGTTAATCATTCTAACTCAGTTAGAATGATAAATTAAAATATTAAACATTTATAGCGAATTTCTGACATGTATACAATTTATTTATTCCGTAAATCGATCCCAATTTCTAAATATATGCAAGCGTTACGCTCTGAAATTAAAAGTATTAAAACTTAATCAAAGAGTATGTAAGTGGGTGTTTTCAATAAATATTAGAGTTTCAAGACATTATTTATGAAAACCTTTAATGAAGTTGGTACAATTTATCGTTGATAGAAACTCAACTTCTATTTTTAGTTTTTAATAATATCTATTTCAGGTACTACTTTTTCTGTTAAAATTATTCGATTATTATATATTATGGAATTATTTCGATTTTCTTTATTCAGATTTCTCCATAAAACCATACTTTTTGAGTAGAAATTTAGATTTTCCATATTTCGCTCCCAGTTGTATTAAAATAAAATAAAAATAATATAAACAAAAGTTCTTAAAAAATACAGTTCATAGAGTTTTTTTACTTTAAAAGTTGAGCACAAAACCTTATAAGAATTTAGAAAAACCATGTGCAAAGATAGAACAATGCATACAAAAAGAAATCGTAAAAAAACAGTCAAGATATAATAATCAGAAATATAAATGAGTATAATTTCAAATTTATGCTAAACTGAACGACTGTGGTTTTATATTAAAGATAACTTTTTATGAATACTATTCCAATTGCTGGTTTCTCCATTTACAAAAGAGGTTGTAAATTATTGATTCTCCGACACACCATATAAATAAGATCTATAGAATAAGATATTTAAAGGTAAAATGGCTCTCTATGGGCTTATATAAATGCATATTGTCACTCAAGTAGGTTGATTTTAATTCACATCTCTCAAGAGTAATACGAGAGTTATTGGTGACGGTCCTCGAAATTTTCAATTATAGTCAAGTGACGAGGATGATATTTAAACTGGTAACTCCCTCGCTTAATTTCTAAGCTACTTTATGTAAGGACTGAGGCTCAACTAAATTTAACACACTGCAGCCCCAATTTTTCGCTTGACTGTCTTTGATAAAAGCAGAACTCGAAGTCATGCTTCGAATTGTACATTATTGGCCCTGAAGCTGGTGACCATGTCCACTAGACTCTCGCTTCCCCAAGATTCGCGTCATGAGATGAGGTTGAAAAATTCAGAAATATGAGTCTTTTCAAAACTAGTAAATAGAGGTTATAAGTATAGGAACGATTGAACATTCTTCACAAATCCTTTCTATTTATGTTTATATAAAACAAAAAATAGCCTTTCTTGATCTGTATCCCATAAAACCAAACAATCAATTAATCATAAATCATAAATAATTCCTCAACCGTCAAATTTTGAACTCTTCTGAAAAAGTCTCGGTTGTTATGTGAATGAAAATTGGCTTGCAAAAAATTTATAATAAATATTTTTATTCATTATTAATGAAATGTAAATGATTCTACATGACATGACATAAACTGAACTTAAATTAGATAATATTACTACACCTAAATTAAATTGTACTTCACAATATTAGAATTATTTTAAATGAGTTAGTAGCAAATAAACGTAACAAGTAAAATTTATATCAAATATTCAAAAATAAATTTTTCCGTTGATTGGCTTAAAAAATATCACAAAAGTAAATTTTTTTACATTTTGCATTTAATGTCGTTCAAAATTAATTTAAGCTTTCAATTACAGATAGTTTCATAGTAATAATAGTGTTCATTTTTGTTTGGGATAAACTTTTTTTGTTTAATATAGGATAAAATTAAACTTGATTATATATATTTTCTTTCCTGTGGCTCTAGATAACGACTTGTGCGCTTTTTTGATTATTATAACTTAATTTATATTGTTAGAGGAAAAGTTTCTGAAGTCCTAAATGTAGTTTCAAAACCTTTGAAAATACTTTGGTAAGCTTTTCGTACTGTTTCTAGAAGTCAATAGACTAAATATTTGTGAAATTACCCTAAAACTAGTACGATTGTAAATATAAAAAGATGTATTTACAAAAGAAATAATTTACTTAACCGGTAACTGGAATTAAGATCTGTTTTATCCATTTCTTAACGCAAAATTGGTTTCCAAAATCATTTTAGAATGCATAAGCATACTCGTATGTAAGCAAAACCTTGATTTTCTTTCATTAATATATTCTTAGTATTTTTCAATAGCAAAAAATAACAACCTTACTTGAACATATGTGGATACCACGCAAATAAGTCACTCTTTAATGTAATCATTTTTAAGAGTTATGTAAAGGATCGAGTAAAAAATACGACATGGAAATTTTAGGATAGTATAGAAAGTTAATTAGATGAAATTAATAACAACGGTGAAGTATAAATGACAGTGAAGCATATTTTGTAATAATAATAATAGTAATAATAATAATATATACATAGTTTTTTCTGAAGTAAATATTTCTAATTCGAATGGATCCTCATGTATAATAAATAAAAAGGAGCCCTTTTAGCTGAGAAATGTGGATTTGCTAAGATTTCTCGCTATATTATATAGATTTGATTTTTAACTTTGTTATGTTAAAAACAAATATATATTGGCCACGGTAGAAGAGTGGTCATGGAATCAAGCTCATAACCAGAGATGGTTCAATTAAGCTGTGCGTTCGAATGCTGATTCACTGATGACCCGTCGTGTAGAGGGGATGATGTAGGTTAAATCTGTCGAGCACAAATTTCTTATAATAGTGTGGAGCAGATGTGGAGAGTGGGGTACCAGATCATAAACTGACTTTGTTCATTGATCTTGATTTAAATTAGGAGATGCATTAGCAGCGGTTAGCTGATCTTAATTACGGAACAATCAGATTGAAAGGTTCAATATAGCAACAAAAGCGGAAATTGTACACATGTAAGAAGTCATGATTTTGCATTAGGATTTTTATATAGTACAGGTCAAAAGTAAGACTTTATTTATTTTGATAATGAAACCAATTTTTATTTTTTTCCCTCTTTCTTTACTTGAAAACTGAATCGAGCTGAGTCATTCAACATTTCGTGTACAGGATTTGGACAATTTACAATAAATAACAGTATCCCACTAATGGAAGCAGTTAACAAAAAATTTTATAGAACCCCAATGAGTAATAAAGATCACGTATTAAAAGCAGAACGAAGTAACATTGCAAAATTAAGTATTTTATTGAGAAATCAGCAAAGTAGTTCTCCTATTCTGAAAACTAATCCAAAATTAATTCATGAAAAACTCAAATTAGAAATCTCTAGAAATGACAGTATTAGTAACAAGTCTTTTTCTTCTAATTGGAAAATATGTATAATTTTCCACCTTAAACCCAGTATGTGCGGCATAGAACTTATCAACAGATCCCATCCACAATAATCCGATTAAAACTAAAGTTACTTGGGAAGGAATTATATCACGTTTCCTAATTTTTGACGTTCTGATATCTGTTTCTATGGAAAGTTAACCAAAGAGCTACGAGTGACAAATGACTTTGAAATTCTAGAAATGAGACGTTTTGTTAAAGCCGGATCTAGTCATGAATTCTTCCTTGTATTGATAACGGTATTGGGAGTTACGTTACACTAATATGTCAAACTCTGCTTTGTGAATCACAGTATTCAAATATTCATAGTCCTCGGTAAGGTACGAATTGTTATAGTTTTTTACTCTCCACCAGATCTTTTCAGAAATCTTTGATTTGCATTAACTGTGACATGACTAATTCTGGTTAATACATGAGTGCCTTAAGCTTCATCAACGACGAAGGTGATTATCTGTCCAATTCCTCACACTATATAGTATTCAGTGAAGAAAAAAGTGTCCTTGAATTAAATTGTAAGAAACATCTGCTAAATTCCGACGCTGACTTTTCGAGGTGATTCACAGAGTTATATCATAGAATTTAGATATTGCCACATTATTTTGGTTTCAAATGTAACTTCCGACGATATTTTTTCGCACCCAGAAGTCTTCCGAAGATTGAATTTCATTTGAATTTTACAGATTGGATTTTTTTGTTGACTACTTCTTCTTATTTCTGCCGATGCTAAGGTCTGTTAACCTTAGCCAATATGCCTCGCAATTTTGAACTAAGTGACAAGGCCAACACCTGAGGTGACACTCCCCACAAACATATGATCTTTGGGTTCCGATAAATTTAATGAGCGACCACCCGGCACACAAACAGACCTTAATGGAAACAGAACTTGAACACATGGCTCAATTAAAACATCGCCGAACTCGAGTTCAACGCCAAGGCCACTCGACTACCACAGCCACTCCTATCTGGGCTCGAGACCGCGATAGCCTAGTGGTCAAGGTCATGAATTCGCGGCCGATATTGTTTTTGTCCGGTCGTGGAATGGATTCATTATATCACTATAGATCCACAGTGTATAAGGACTGATGCACTTTAAATCTATCAAGGCTTCTAAGTCCTCAAGTTGGCGGGGTTTGGAAATTTGGAGAGGGAGTGACAGCTCAGGAATCTGCTTCATCTCTTGACCGAGGTACATTATTACGAGGACTGTCATCAATAACTTTCGTGTTGCTTCTAAGTGCGATGTTAGTAAGCAATCACTCACTCAAATTGTCTGAGTTCTTATAGAATATGGTAGAATAAATTTATTTTTATGTAAACAAACACATTCGCATAACGTTTTTTAAAGAAATAACATTTTTCAAAAAAGGACAAATTAAGGTTTTTGAATCGTCTGATGTGATGACTGATGAGATATGTTGTGATAATAATTTAGGTCTAACTTTACTGAAAACAAATTTATACTAGATATCTTAATTGGATTATTGACAATTTAGAACTCCTTTGCAACATTTAAAGAAAGATATGATTCAATAAATATTGTTTTTATTTAATTATTAATATAAATGCTACTAAAGTTAAAGAATGAAGAAAAATTCCAGCAGCGATAATTTTCATTTTCTTTTATATGCAAATTTTATCTTTCATGTGTAATGAATGCGATGTGATTTTTATCAAAAATGTCTCGAAGTATATATAGTTATGAAAATATCATAAGCAATGCGTAATTGATTATTGAAAATATCAAAGTTCCTTTAGTTTTAAAATTCTGCTCAATGAGAGTTTAATTAGAGAGTAGCATGAAGAAATGCTTAAAGAATATTTAGATTTATGCAACATTTGCACTTAATTGTAGATCTAAAGAAATTATTAATAAAACATATTTTTTTAAAAAAAAGGTACTGAAAAGAATTGGGTCTGAATGCAACTTTAAAAAGATTTCAAGATAAAAAAAAAATAAGTTTTTCTTCTTAGACTATTTTTATCAGCATAATTTTTTTAAAAAATGCTAATAATGTAGTTTACTCTTTATCAAGGTGTTTGCAACGTCTGTTTTTGAATTCAACTATGTTTAAAAATAATTTCAAGTTCTCTCAGATTTTGTAGAAAATGGGTTATATAAATTCAAACCTGAACTTGCTGTTTTTATATTAAAGCTACAAGATTTCTTTTTTATTTAAAAAAGAAATTCGGGTTGTAAGCTTCTTTACTTGAGAAAAGGATTTTATATATGTTCAATCGAAAGAGCTGGATACAGGATTTAACATTACAATTTCGTTCCAGAGATATTGAAATCTTCTCTTATATACGAGTAAACCAATAAATGTGGACTGTTATGTGAATAAAGGTTATAACCTTCACCTGGATAAACTCTTCATTTCGGTGATTTTAGCAAGCCATCAAAAGTCTTTTCAAACTAATGCGTCTGGGATAGTGTCTAAAATGTGCACAAGAACACCTAAAAGTTTGCTTTTGTAAATTTTTCATCCATTTCCTAGGAAATACTTACAAAAATTTGTAAGAAAAATAGAAAATGATGTTATGTTTTCTAATACGTTCATGTGAAATAACATACGTCAAAGATAATTGACAAGTACACTAAAATGAAAGAAAAAAATTTTAAAAGTCATATTCCCATTATGTAATATAACAAATATAAATAGGAGGGAAAATTGAATAGACAAGAAGATTCACGCAGTGATTTATCTTTAATCGAGCTCTTAAAAAATTATCAAATAATACCTCAAGCATTTTTTTTTTGGTTGGATGAATATTTCTGGTTATATTTGATAACATACCATTTTCCGAAAACGATGGGGAAAGTTTGTCAAATTCGTGTATAAACATACAAAATGATAAAAAAAAAATACATAGACTGTGAGATCATGAAAATATTGCGAGGTCCGAATCCCGAAGTAGGTGAAGTGATATGCGAAGAAGTTTCTCCTGATGATAAAGTATGGATATTCCTATTTTAATGATTTATTTAATATGACTATTCGTTTTAATATATCGGTGTTAAACGAATTATCATTTAATATCATTCATTTAATACCCTAAATGCTTTATTCTGTTTCGTCGATTATTTTTTTTAATCAAGCCCACGTTCATTTGCTAAACAATTACGAGTATGATATGAAGAAAAATGAGCTGCTTTTTCAAATTTTGTATATAGCGGCTTTCTTAGATGCAGTAGAAAAGACATTATGATGTTGTGAAAAGGAAAAAGGAATATATTAAAAGAAGAGATTGATGTTGTGATTTACGCTTCCTTCCTACTATCATCAATTGCTAAATGTGAAAATTACTTTGGTCCAACATTTATCAGATCCGCAAAAGACATTTCTTGAATATTTTCCTATTCACAAACAGAAATTATCTTAGACCCAAAATCTTTTTCAAGACTGTGATACCTCCAAACTCCCAATAAAAGAAGGAGAACAACAAATTGATATGTCGACCCACATACAACTGAAACTGAAATTTAGTCAAATTGACATTATGATTTATGGATTGACATCAGAAAAGAATATTTTGAAATTGCCAAAAGAGCCGTGAAACATCTAATGTCATTTGTTTTCAACCTATGTATGCGAAAAATCTTTCTCTTTGAAAGCTCCGACAAAAGCAAATTACAGAAATAGACTGGTTGCTGAAGATGACATTAGGTTGCATATTTTTATAATTATTCCAAACGTAAAAATACTTTGTAATGAAAACAATTACGTCCAAGTCATTAAAAAAAATTATTAATTTGCTATAATTTAAAATATTGTTGCTATCGTTAGAATATATTTTTGAAAAAAAAAACTCATTATCTACATTACCATTCATTATCTTATTAAGATGTATGTATTGCGATAAAATAAAAATGCAATAATAATTTTGCAAATTTGAGTAGGATTTAAGCTTTGATATCCTATTTTTTCTGCTCTTTAATCAAGGAGTTCCTTCAAGAAAACAGTAAACTCAAAGGGTTCCCCAAAGTGTGAAAGGTTGAATACCTCTGCTCTAGACAATCTGAAAGGAGCAAGTATTATGGCTGTTTCTCCACCCGCAATAAGCTCTCGATTCTTCCCCTTCAAATCACATTCAAAACAGAGAAAACGAGAGTTATTTAATCTCTGTTGTCCTTTCATACAATTTCTTTCTTACTTTCCCAGTAAGGGGGGGGAGGAAGGTAGGAATCCCTAGTTTGTGGTTAGCCCACTCACGCGCACGTTAAAGCAAACTCAATGGATATCTTTCCTTCGCAAGGCAAAATTGCCCTTCCGTATTGTTCAAGTATTTGAAAGTTGACCCAAATTAGGAAGAAGTTGGATTTTTCATTGCTTCAAAAGTCATTCTTCCCATTTGATTACTTTTTTTTTTTTTTTTTTTTTTTTTTTGCTCCTCCTTTTTTCATGCCTTCCAATTTCAAAAATCAGTTTCTACCATTTCTTTTTTTTTTTTTAATCGTATCACTTTATTTATAAAAGATCGACAATGCTAGTGAAATATCTTTGTCATATACTGAATAGGAAATATTCCAAATTTTGAGTATACTGATTAATTATATAAAAATAAAATAAATTTTAATAAAAGCTGATATCTGGTCAAAATAAATTGCTTTAATGTATGTCAGTACGCTGTCGTATTAACTGAAATAATTGTTAGAATTTTGTTGAAAGTTTTGCCTCCAACTCTAATTGCCCCAATTCTAAAAGTAATTATGAAATAAAATTTATATCAAGGCACTTGCTTTTATTAGGAGTTTGATTTTTATATCGAAAAGACACAAATTGTAATATATATACATTCTTTTCATTTACTTTTTTACAAGATTTTATTTGGATTACTCTCATATCGAAAATAAAAGTTTTAAAATTATTGGCTTAGCTCGATTTTTGTTTTTAGAGAAAACTATTAATTATAACAAAGGTTTACAAAAATTTAAGGTAATGGTAATTTTAGTTTGTAACAGGTAATCACGTTACAATATAATTAACATTACATGTATACATCAAACACTCTCGATAAAAAATTATAAAACACAGAATATACCAACAAAAGAATAAATAGTATGCATGTCAAATATTTGTTTCGAAAGATACCAATTTTATATTTTATTTCCAAAACGAAGGGAAAAAAACTATTGAAATGGAACAATGAACATACAGTTTTAGGTGTCGTTACCTTTATCAAACTTTGGTTAATTTTTCTGAAGTCAGTCGCTAAAAAGTTCATTATGTTACTCTAATGCGACATTAATGCAAACAAATAAATAACAAATTAAGCTTGAATGAGTTATATTTTTCTGAAAATATAGTGCTATTTAATAGAAAAAAAATTAGGCATAAAATACAGTAACTAATTTTAAGAAATTTATGCGAAAACAATATTCTAAGATACTTCATATAACCATCTATATTCAAAAAGCAATGAAATCAACCATGAAATATAAATACATTTTACAAATTTATCTCAATAAGGAACTGACCACACAATCTCATTGTAATAGAAATTTGTCGATTATTCTCGACTTTAATTATGTAAATTAATTTAATTAGGGAAAAAATTTACGCACACTCTTATGGACACTCTATTTTTAGTTAAAAGAAGGGAATAATATTTTAGGCATGAAATTAACAAGAAATTCACAATCATTCGGTAAAAACAAGTACTTGTTTTGTGCTAGGATTATTTTTAAAGAATCTAAGTTATTTATTTATGTTTTGGCATTAAGACTTCAAAAGTCAATTACTGGGAAAGAAGAGATGAGAAAGATAAAATATCAATAAGCATCTCTATCATGTTAATAAAAATACAATTTTTCCTTCGTATATATATTTTGGTGAAATCTCAATTTCCGATTGTCATGAAACATCATTTTTTTTTATTTCAGAGGGGCGAAGAAACAATTCATTATATTTATTAGTAAAGCTTTATTAATATAATATCCACTTAATACTTTTGATTCCGCATTAGCTATTAGAATAAAGGGAGGGAAAAAACTAATTCGAATTCTAGAAAAAAATTATAAGGATTGAATATTTATTAGCATCGCTCTTGGAAGAAACATGAGGACTATTAATTGCTTTTAAATTTGAAACACGAGGGCGGTTCTAGGAAAATAAGACCCGAACACTTGGCTCGACTGAAACATCGCTAGCCACAAAATAGCGAACGTAATCATTCGGCTAATCCAGACACTATTTCAAAGCAGTAAGATAATGTTTTCGTTCTTGAAAAATGTATTATCCATGTTAAATTGTGCACATATCTAAGAACCAGAAAAAAAATTTGCACCCTAATAATTTTTTTCTATATATTCTTCATTTCACCATAAAAATTCAATATATTTCAATTTGATTCCTACAAATGGAGTTTTGAGAAAATAGTAATAAAAGATCACGCAAATAATTTATGTAGATGTGCATTCTATTTTATCATAAAAATTTAAACAATTTTCCTTTAGTTATAATGCATAATTTTAAAAAGAACATTTCTCTTCTCTTTCTCTTCCTAAGTAATGAAACACGCATGTGTTGCTAATGTATGAAAATGGCAATATATTTATGTATGAAATATATTGCCTACACTAATATACGAAAATAGTAATGTATTTAAAAATATATGCGCCAGTCCTATTCTCAAATTCTTTCTACGTAAATATAGTTAAAATGTTTTGTGGGTAATCTCTTGAATAAGTATATACAGTTGTGTCATTCGAAATAAAATTGTTACTTTTGGGGTTTAAATGTAATATATCTCAATAATAATATACTGTTTTTTGACGTCGCACTAGGAGAAACACGGGCTATATATTGGTGATGAACTTCGTAATTCTAAATTTCTATCAAGAGATGAGGACTAGGGTTTCTTTCTCGGGAACCCGGGATTCATAAGATTTCTGTGCTTTTTCTATTCCCGGGAATTATACTTTGTTCCCGGGAATCGCACGGGGCTTCAATTATCTATGAGGACCGCGGTAGCCTAGTGGTCAAGGTCGTGGACTAGCGGCCGGCGGTTTTCGCTCAGTCGCGGGTTCGATCCTTGGCCGCCAAAGACCCGCCGTGTAGCCGGGGCTGATGCACGTTAAATCTGTTCGGGGTCCAAAGTCCTCCCGTTGGCGTGGTGTGGATGTTAGGAGAGTGGGTGCCAGCTCAGGTGTCGTCCTCGTCACTTGACCGTGGTTCAAAATTACGAGGTCCGTCGCCAATAGCCCTCGTGTTGCTTCTAGTGCGACGTTAATAAAAACTAAACTAAACTAAACTAAAACTCAATTATCTATGAGGTAGCTATTTTTTACTTGACTGTATATTTCAACCTCGGACATCGTTAGCTGACCCGACTGTGGCAGATCAGACTGTGTGTTTGCGATCGTTCAGCCCGAATTTCCTGGACGAAGGAAAGTTCGATACCCCAATTGTGGGGTAAGAGTGTAATATGAGAAAGAAAGATTAAAGCTCAAGTTGGATTGGTGAGAATTTTTCCAGATAGCCGTGGGAAGGAGTATTTACCCAGATCAATTCCTGTCTATCTGAGTATCGAGTTTGGTTAACAAGAAGTATTGGGTTTTTAAAGCAATCACATTTAGTAGCCCAACAGCACTATCTGATCGAAGTTCCAAGATCTTGATTTATGTGGATAACGTAAGTACTAATAGTTAAAACTATTATTTATTTAATCTTTTTTAATTTTTTTTCCAGATATTTGTCTTTATTATGAGCAATTTAATTGAATCAGAAATTTGAAAAAGGGAATGAACCCACAAACTGTTTGGGGAAGAATATTTTTATAAGTAATGTCACAATTATTATTATTTATTATTTTTCGTTAGTTACTGTCGATATTTCGCGATTGCCTAGTAAAAATTGTTTAATTAGACAAACCCAAATGTTAGGGATAAAGCTTTTCTGCGAAGAGAAGGAATCAATATCCAAATCTTCGCACTCAAAAGACGAGAGCATGGAGATTTTGAAGGAAAAATCTCTCACGTTGGACGAAAAATTAGAGAAAGCAATTTACTCTAAAACAAAAGTTTTTTATTGTTCAACGAAAAAACTACTAGTTTCAACAAAATCTTGAAACAAGAGATGCAGTTGTTCGACTCGACTGAAAATCCATCACCAAACATTATAAAACTATGTGAGGCATTAAAAACAATTCCTCTAACGTCAGTTGAAGCCGAGAGAGCATTTCCTTCTGCCGGATTGTTCGTCACAAAGCTTAGAACTAGGCTGAGAGATAAAAGTATAAATTGGTTATGCTTTCTGAAATCCTACTTTAAAAATGAATAATCAATTTACTATGTATTTTTTGTATTTCTTAGCTCATTATATAAATAAGCATTAATTTTGAAATTTGTATCCTTATTTTATATAATTATTATTGATTTCATTTAAAAATAACTTGTTTTTATTTTTTTTTATTTTTTATTTTTTTTTTTTTTAATTTTTGATGTATTCCCGGGAATCCCTGGAACGATAATTACATTCCCGGTATTTCCCGTCATTCCCGGGAATGGAAAAACCCTGAAAATCAGAAACCCTAGAGGACGATATCTGAGTTGGCACCCCTCTCTCCTAACTTCAACACCACTCCAAAGGGGGGACTTTGGGACCCGATAGACTTAACATGCATCAGCCCCTGCTACACGGCGAGTCTTTAACAGCATCAAGGCTCGAACCTACGACTCGACCAAAACCGTCGGCACTAGTCCGCTACCTTATTTACTAGGCTACCATGGCCAATAATAATATAAATACACATGCAAAACAAACTCATTTAAATAACATTTTCCCATAGCTATATGATTATAAAATACCTACACATGTAAATGATAGTTAAAAAAAGGTAATAAAAAGATATGATTCCTTCAAAATCTTCGTTTTTGCTTTCAGATTGCAGTATCATATCACAGTATCATTTTATACAGAGTAATTTAATATCAAGAAAAGCTTAACAATATTAGTATTATAATTTCAGGGATACAAAATGACTAAAATTTTACATTTACATAATTTTTTTCCTCTTTTCCTGTGCTTCCAAAATTGAAGATGGTTACGTATGGGCATTGACCTGTGATATCGTGGATTAACAAGTTCGGGTAATAGACAATTAAAATAAGAGAATTCTAACTTTTTTGTCATATTATCCCCAAAATCATTTTCCTTAAATACTTTTTACATTTTGTGATCCTTTTTTTTAGTCCAGAATACAAAAGAACAATATTTCTTTTCTAAAATTTGCAGTTGACCCTTAATTTGATAGAAATAATAGTGATTTTTTTTATAACCGTCTTTCCAAATCTATGGAATTCCCAGATGAGAATTTTTTTTGTAATTATTGCTTCTTCGGGAGTTATGCTTTGGCAAGAGGTCGGGCATTTAACCTCAATTCCATCATCGTCAACTAAACCATCTGGAATGGCTGCTAAGTACTCCAGAATTTTTTTAATGTCTTCACAGCCTCCCTTTCATGATTTATTCCGTAATCCATTGCTGAAGACTGGAAGTGGAAATAAAGCTTTTTTTTTTTTTAAATTAATCCTTCACAGCTTAATTATTCCATCTTATGTCCTTTATTCTTTATTTGGTATATTGAAAGATATAATTGTGTCCTGCCGTTTTGACGAGTATTCATTTTATTTAATAATTGTAATACATTTCTGCAACACAAGTGTATTAATAACAAATGTTGTAAAGAACAAATAACTAAATACTGCGGGAAAACATATGAATTTCAATTCTGGAGGTATAAACAAAGAATGTTGTAACAGATGTTGATTTAGATTGTCTCCACTGATATACTTACGACGTATCTAAAAGATCTATTGCTCATTTTAATAATTAATAAAGTAATTTATATAGTGTATTTTCTTAAAATTCACAGCAAAAAAATTTGATTAAAAACGAAGGGTTTTTTTTTTTTTTTTTTTTTTTTTTTTTAAGTAATCGTGTAAGAAGTTTACTTTTTAAACACTATGAAATACCTTATAGATATCTGTAGAGCACGCTGGACACCTTCAACGAATATAACGCAACTGTAAATAAATCTTTAAAAGAAAAGCCCTCGGGATTCCGAGAACTCTTCCAAATTCCGAGAAATCTGCCGAGTTCACTCAATGGATCATAAATCTCCTCTTGTCAATCATGTCTAAGACATGTATCCTTGCGCACTGAGGTGGGATTTTTAATTTTGCTTTCCCCCCTTTCCTTGTTTACTTTGCTGACTCAACTATTACAAGCAGCAAAATAACTTTTTAAAAAATTTTAAATATGTATTTGAAAGAGCATAAAAAAAGAAGATTCTGTGGAACTACTTTTTTTTTTTTTGTCCGATGTTTCAAAGTATTTTTGTGATCAGTTTAGTGCTCCGGACGCGAGTTTTCAGATATTTAATAAAAATTTAAATATACCTACAAAAATCAGACAAAAAAAAGTAATTCCGCAGAAACCCTCCTTTTTTAATGCTCTTTTACATACACTTTATTTCATGCAGTTAAAATAAATATTCTAGATATCAAAGTTAAAGTAGGTAACTCCATAGGATTAACATTAGGTACAGAAATTCGTGGTGGCATGTCGATGGGAACCTTAAGTTGACTGACAAACGTGTATTGCTCCGCTTAAAGATTTATAAGATAATTCTGTATTTGTCTTAATACGTTTTAGATTAAATGACTAATATCTCATACAATATTTGAAAAAATGTCTTTACTTGCGATTAAGGGAAACAAAAAGAGGGCACTTGCGCTCTTTTCTCAAAATAATTGAAATTTACTAAAATTTTATAGTAATTTTGACAAAAATAGGTTGTTTCTTTTTTGAGTTTTATAAATAGCTTTCAAAAGAGAATTAGAAAATGTAAGAGAATTTTCCATGAGTAAATCACATTTACATTAGCTTCAACAAATAGTTGTATAGTGACGAAAAGCAGACTAAATTTAATTTTTGAAGCTATATTTAACAGAAAATTTGAATCATTTTTTGCACGAAAGGAGGAGCATTTTAAGATTTGGCACGGATAAGATAGCAGCTTAGTTTAAAAGTGAAATCTGGAGTGTTTTTTGGACACATTGCAGTATTAAAAATTATCAAGTATTTAAAAAATTTTTATATTCAGCTAAAAAAAATACATTCATATCAAATTTAGATACCTTATCGTGAACTAAATTATACGAACACTTTTTGAATATTTTTTTCGATTATCTCAATGGCCAGGATTATCTTGAAAATACTGTTGTATTCTGCGTATTGATACAGCATGTTGAAATTTGAAGCTTTTCAATATTTTACATATATTTGGTGCACTACAGCAATTATTGAAATCAATAGCTACAAATATAACGTGAACCTTTTTTCTGTAATGTAAAATTCAATTATTGTCTCTCATTCTTTAATTGTAAACTTTATATGATAATTTCACTTTTTTGTAAACATCAGAATTATTAGTTTTCAGTTTACGATTATTATGATCCAGCTTAAGATTATGATGATTGGTAGTTTTCAGCTTATGAAGAGATTTGTTTTTTGTCATTGTAATGTTAAAAGATTTATTTTTTTTAGAAAGAAGAGATAACCACTCGTATATTAATTCTATAGTTCGTGTGGCATATTTTTCTCATTTACATAAATATAAAAGGTATCCTATATATATATATATATATATATATATATATATATATATATATATATATATATATATATATATATATATATATATATATATATATATATATATATATACAGAGAAGACATTTATTCTTGAAAACAAATGTGGTTTTTTTCCCCTACGTTATCAAAATGAGACGTCTGAAACTGTCAAATACCATTATATCAGATTATAGAGCGATTGAAAATTAAAATAAAAAAGATAAATTATTTCAAACAGTTTATCTTGATAAATAATATGAAATTTAGAGCATTTAGATGTGTTTGAAACTTATAAGCAAAAACACATAACATTCTTTAATGTAGGAAAACTTTTATGCACTAAATCAAGAAGAAGAAAAAACTGTAAGAGGAGTTCGTTGATTCTGTAATTGTACTCGTATTCCAGATTCCAAAATTTCGAATGATATAGAAACCGGTAACTGTTTTATTTATTATTTAATTTTAAAAGAGTGAAAACATACAATAACAAATGTGGAGACTTAAGACCATTCTACTACTATTAATTCTGATTTTTTTAAGAAATGAGAGGCAAAAATCCACAACAAATTCTAGTTCCTTTTAGCTGAAAACTGTAATTGTTATGGGGAAAAATATAAAAATTTAATTTAATTTTTTAAGTTTATTTAATATTTCGAATTTCTAGATTATGGTTAAGATTATATTTAGTAAATTAAGATCGTGTTCTCTCTGTGTCTATTTCAGTCTCTCCCGATGAAACATTACAAAAAGTGAAAAAATAAATTAATAAATAAATAAAAGCATTTTAAGAATTTTTAGAATAAATTGCAGAAATTCAAATGATGAAATAAATATCAAAATCGTTCGTTTTGTAAATGGGAGTCTCGAATCAAGAAAATTCAAAAATTGTTATGAACTTACCACACGATTCCTCATCAGTCCCATCTCCACAATCATCTTGTCCGTTGCAGACTAATATTTTCTGAATGCAGTTTTTGTTATGACAAACAATTTCATCTTCAGAGCATTTTTCTAAATAAAAAAGAAAAATTGACGTTAAGGATAAAACAAATATTAAAATTATGTTTCATTTTATTCCAAATGAAATCAGAAAATTCAAATTTCGCCATCGTTTGTTAGTTCCACATTGTATAACAGATGGCAGCACCTCTCTCACACGAGTAAATATGTGGACCGTGGATATAGCAATTGAAAATCAAGGAATGCGGATTGAAACATTTGAGATGATAATTAATCATAAGGAACTATTGTTTGAAAACGTATACATTATTGTGCAATTTGACCATTCTTTTAACAAACATTCTTTTTGATGAATTGAGAAGCTGCTTAATTTCACAAAGAATGGTTTTGAGTTAATATTTGGTGCCAAAGGAAGTAGACGTTCAAGGCAGTTTTCAGAGAAGACCAAATTTTTAATTTTACTAACAGTTAAAATAAAAATAATCAAAATTCGACTTATATCTTTTTCAAAAACTTAAATTTAGAAATTCTAACGTCGGTTTCAACTTTGAAACGAAACGCATGTCGTTCGATACTTTGGCAAATTCTATTTGAAGATTTAAAGGTTAAAGAATTCGATTTATCACACACATTTCAATTTAGAATGGTTTTCTTAATTTTCTTTTTCAGTTTCCAAACTAAATAGAAGGTATTCTTGATAATACATCTCCAAGAACTTCGAATTACCGATTATAACTTAAAGAAACAAATGTGTGAAAATGTTATTTTCAGTTATAAAAGTATCTTCAACTGCAAAATATTTCTATTGATCCACTTTTATGGACATTGCGTGACCAAAATCTTTTAAGATTTACATAACATTTCTTCAACCCCAAATATAGCTATGTGAGCCCTATTTTGAGAAACTTCAGCATACACCATATTTAAAGATACATTTATTTGATAATTTCGACAGTTGTTTATGTATCAATCATATGTATGAATCTCGGTTATACGTTTTATATTTGTTTCTCATTCATTTGCTAGTTTTATTGATATCCACAATTAAATTAATTAATTTTACTCCCAAAAAACAAAGAGGAAGTGAATTCTGTTATTTCAAATAAGTTATGAGGTTAACATTTTGTTTAAAGGATTTTTTAAATGAATCGTCCTACATTAGTTGCATTAAGTTGATTTATTTCTTTATTTATGCCTAAAAATAATAAGATTGCGATAGGCGCTGCCATGCATAAACCCTATCTTTGAAAAAAAATCATTAAACTACGTAAGTTTAAGCTTTTTTCAAAAGTCTTTCAAGCAGTATAAAAAAGTATTTTTGTTTTTTTTAATGATATTTAAATGAATCTAAGAAATGAAAATAACAATATGTCCAAAAATTACATATAAAATGTATGAACATAATATTTACGTATATGAAAATCCATACGGAAAAAAATGGAGTATTTTTAATTAAAATAATTAATGAAATATATAAAATTTTTAAAAATAACATAGAAATATCAAGTTATAACAAACAAGAATAAGCAAGTGATTGTAATGAAAGAACTTTTTATTTGTTATTATTTTTCACTGAAATTATATCGCAGAATGGATTTCTAATAAATGAAGTTTCTATGCAAGAAAAATATAAATAATTTTGAAACAATATACAGTAAAGTAAATTCTTCCACATCTAGTACATTAAAAGTTAATCAAAAGCAAAAAAATTCTCTAGTTGAAGGACAAAAATAGAACTGAAATTAATAGGCAATAGGTATTCAGATTGGTGAATGAAAATCATAAAAATGAGGCAAGTGATATCGTTTTGGAAGGGAAAATAAAAAAAAATCATCATAGTCGGAAAATATACATATTGTACTTAAACATTTTTGCGTAGTACCCTAAAGCAAGAAAAAAATATTTTAAAGGGACTATTGATGAAAGAAGTTTTTGTATTGGAAAAAATAGAACGAAAGCAAATTTTTGTTGAAACTAACATCAAGAATATTTCCTTTCGAATGTTTTCAAGAATATTTCCTTCGAATATTTCCTTTTCCCAAGAAACTAACATCAAGCACCTATTTCAGATGTATGTATGTATATATACATAAGTGGGAAAACTTAGCAACTTTCAGATTGTGCTGTAATTCTAAAAAAAAAAAATCACTGGGTGACATGAAATTCACTCTACAGAGGCACAATGTAGCCCTTTAAGGTTGATTAAAGCATAATAGCCCAAAGTGAATTGGACGCATACATTATGGAACAAAGCAGGAAAAGAATGTATTGACAGAATGGTGTTAGTAAAAAAGTTTGTCTGGTCAAGAGGAAGAACAATAAGCCAAAATCCCTTAGTGAGGGATATAACCTCCCCAAACTGCAACGACTGCGTGACACCGTCTATACATACTCAATACCCAATCATCCAGCAGTTTTTGAGTTGAGAAACATCTGCTTCAGCTGTCTGGTATTCTCCGGGGATACGATCTTGCTACCAGGTGTTTTCCCCAAAGCATCCCACATATTTGGTGGGATTTAAATCAAGGGAGCACGCTGACCAATTCATTTTGCAGATATTCTCACTTCGTAGAAGCTCTTCAGCAGCAGAGATCCTGTGTGAACGTGCTTTGTCGTCCACGAAAATGAATTCTGGACCAATAGCACCTCGAAACAGACACACATGTGGGAGGATAATTTCATCCCAGTAAAGATCTCCAGTAAGTGAGCCACTGTCTAAAAGTTGGAGCTCCATTCGTTTATTCAACATAATGCATCTAAACACAAGCACTCCAGGAACACCCCAGCGATATCTTTCTCTGATGCTAGTGGAATGAAACAGTGTGCTACCTACCTCCATATAAACTGGCACTGAGAATGGTTCATAAGACTGAAACGACTCTCATCAGTAAACAGAATATGATTTCATTGATGAGATGAACAGTCTGACTTCTGGGCAACACTGTAAATGGTGCCACCTATGCCTGCTGGTAATGGTATACAGCCTTCAGGATGACGAGTGAATAGGCTACCTATGTGCAAACGCTGGCCACTGTAAGCCATGATACCTGACGTCCGGGTGCCGTACGCAGCTGCAGAGATATTCTACCCGATGTCTGGTTCCGGTCTTTTTTTTTATGCCTGCAGAACGCCATACAGGTCGCCGACCACCACCAACCTTTCGTACAGCTATACCTGTCATCTAGAAGGCTTTCTAAGCTCTTGAAACTATTGTCAATTCCAACTATTGTGCAACACTCATCTATATACGCACATCTTCAAGCTTGCCGATCCCTCATTATTTTATTTTATTGACGTTTTCCAAAGTATGCTGCAGTTTGTAGTTGAAATCCTTTTAAATATGATTTCATCACAATACCAATCTCAACAAGTTTAAAATTTAGAATAATTTCCAAACTTAGATAAGTATTGACTAGCATAATTTGAAAAAATTATTATAATTTTTTCTTACTGTTATGAAAATAAACGTTTATATATTCATATCCTTGAATAATAATAATATTACTATTAATATATTTCCAACATATTTTAAAAGAATCATTAAAACAGTTCGTTTTTTTTTTTTTTTTTAAAAAAAAAAGAAAAAGAAAGGTGCATCGTAAACGCTTGTGGTCACATGCCAATACATTTTAATTTGTTTAAACATCAGCACGATATGATTATTACCACACTATGCAAGAAATTTATTAATAGCATTATTGTATTCTAATAAGCAACAGTAAAATTATAATTACTATTTTATTTTTATTAATCAGGCTTTAAATATTGTTTGTTTATGATAATTCCTTTTAAAAATCCGCTTTAGAATCTTTTTATAAAGATATTCAACTCTCTTGGAACCGAATTCGATAGTTCTACTAGAAAGAAATGTCTCTGCTTAGTGTTAATAAAAATAACGAAGTTTAAGTTCTCCCCACCCTCATAGTCCTGTGGCTAAGAGCAAAGATTTTTTTTTTTTTTTTAATTTTTTTAGAGCTTTATTTCATCTAATAATGATTAAATAATTACCGTACTGCATATAGTCTAATGACCTGTTGTCACATTTTCATTTAATCCAACATTTGTAAGACATTTCAATTATAAACAACCAAGTTTTACAGCAAACAAGAGTGGAACAATTTATTTAGTTATAGAATAAGTTAGCAACATTTAATAAGGTTCCGAGAAGCATGTAGATAAAGTAGGTAAATTTCAATCAATATTTTTGTTGGCTTTATGTACATAGATTCAAGTCTTTTTGTTACGTAAAAGGGCTCACACCTGCTTGGTAAACAAAAAAACATACTTCTATAATGATTAACAAATGTACTTCGAGTTTCTTAAATGATTCTCACAAAATATTAATTTTAAAATACTTTTCTTGAAATTACTCTTCAAAAATATAAGAAAAAGTATTCCACTTTGTGACATTGGGCTATTCGTGGTTTCTCTTCACTAACCTTGGGGACTTTTAATTAAGATTGATTGCTTTTGCTAAACAACCTTTACCCAACCAAAATGAAACTTGAATATGTAGATGGAAAGCAGGTAGAAATGAAGTGAAGCGGGAGAGTTAGGAAATATATAAACTCCGACTGAAAGTCACGATAGAGAGGTTGAAGGAGAAGCGGAAAGAGAGGTTGAAGGAGAAGTTGAAAAGAGAGGTTGAAATAGGCGATTGGATTAAAGGTATAGAGTTTCAGGATATTTAGTTATTCCAGAGTACTACATTTGTTTCAGAGTCTGAGTTGCAGTCGAGGAAGGCTTAGTGGTAAGAGTCTGTTAGATTACTATTGGTGGATTGAATTAGGGTAGTAGTATCCTTGCCCGGGAGAGCATAAATATTTGTTGTTATAGTAAATAGAAGTTAATAAATTCCGTAAATATTGTTCTAGTGTCTCTTTGATTGACTTATTGTGTCTTAGTGTTTAATAATTGAGTTAGCTATGGCACAAGAGGCAGCCTGGAACGGGCAGGCGTTACAACTTTTCTTCACGTCTTCTCGATCTCTACCATAAATGTAGATCTGTCTTGTAGCTTATTTATTGTAGAACTCTACTTGCCCACCTGAATTGCAACGAAACACAAAGATATTGTAAATTTCTCGTTAGCAGTTTGAAAAAAAAATTTTAAAAATTTAATCAAATTCTTTAAATTATCATGCAAACTTTTATCGATATTTATCATCAGTTATTCCATTCTAAAAACTACAAAATTGATGCGAATATCCATTTCGTTAGAGCTTGAAATGTGTCAAAATATTACTTAAAGTTAAAATAAAAAGTGGTAATGTTTACACCCACAAAAATATCGGGTGATGTTCAAATAATGAACACTTACGCTCTGATTCGATTTCTGTTATCTGTATCTGAAATCCTCTAAATGGGTAATTCAGTTGATCACTGCTGTAAAAAACTACATGCAGTTGAGGTCCTGTTGTAATCAGATTAGATCTTGGAGTACCCGCACAAAATTTACCTAACATTGGAGCAGCTGTGGAGTTACCATCAAAGAGAACCACACCATCGAATAAGCAATTGTATGTCGGCCATATTGAAACTACAAGGAATTCTACTTGCAATCTCTGTAAAGGAAAAAAGAACGCACAAAATTTTAATCCGTATATTAACGATTGAATTCTAGTTAAAATGAAAGAAATGAAAAAAAAAATAATGAAGGACAAAAAAGTAAAAAGAAACATTTGTTAACACCTTATATTTACTCCAAATTGCTTGGATTGCATTATCACTCATTACCGTAATGTTTATCAAACAACTTCTAAATAGTTTATGCATCATTTTTTTTTTCATTATTACTCGAGAACAGCTTATCAGTGAATACGAGGAAAACATCAGCTATAAACAAATCGGAATTCAATGATAAGAGGGAATCTTCATTCTAGAATATGCATTTGAGAAGGCCCAGTGATATTTTCCCACGTTTTGAGTGAGCTTGGATTCGAAACATGCATTTTCATAGCGAATGTTTTTCAGTTTTATTTAAATTACCCTCTATTTATCGGGTAATTAAATTAATGGCTCTTTCTACGTACATGATTATTTTTTTTTCTATGTGTGGAGCTTAAGAATATTTTCATAACTCCAATACTTTACTTTTCGACAGAAATACGAGGATCGTTCAATAATTCCGTAGAAAATCCTAGACATGCCCCTCATAACATTGAAAATGGTCTGTTTTTAATTAAGCATCATGACTCACTGGACAGCTGTTTAAGTCTCAGTTATTTCCATTGCATGGTTTCATTTTTATTGTCGATTGAAGCAAGAAACTTGTGTTTATTTAGTAAAATGGAGGAAAGTGAGTTTCTGGCGATGATGAAACACTTATATTTAAAAGGCTTAACACCGAAAGAGATTAATGCTGAGTTGGATGATATTCATGGCACATCTGCTCCTGCGTTTTCAACTGTTTACAATAGGGTAAGTTAGCTTAAATGTGACCTATATCCACAAAAGATGATCGTCGTTCGCGACGTCCAGTGGAAGTGACTACCATTGGAATGAATGAGAAAATCCACGATATGGTTTTTGAGTGATCGACGAATCAAAGTGCGCCAAATAGTTGAGGCCATTAGCATATCGTAAGGTACGGTGTTTTCAATTCAGCACAAAAAGTTGTGTCAGAAAAAAACTTCAGCAAGGAGGTGCCGTGTTTGCTTTCAGTGAAAATAAACGCATTCGTGTTGTCGACTCTGAGGTTATTTTGGAGCTTTTTCGGCGCAATCTGGACGAGTTTCTGCGTCGACACATAACTGTAGACGATACGTGGATACACTACTGCACTCCAGAGACAAAGGAACAGTCAAAACAGAGGAATTTTGAAGGCGAATGGGTTCCGAAGAAAGCAAAGACGGCCAAAACGGCCGGCTAGGTGATGGCTTCGGCTTTTTGGGATGCACGCAGAATCTACACCGATTACTTGGGGAAAGGAAAAACAATGACAGGAGAGTAATATACATCGTTATTACACCGGTTGAGAGAAGAAATAAGAAAAAAACGTCCTCATTTGACAAAGAAAAAGATCCTCTTCTAGACAATGTAGGGGTGCACACATGTATCGATTGTCAAAATCATGGAACTAAAGTTCCAATTATTAATACCGTATTCCCCATATTTGGTCCCCAGTAACTTATTTTTTATTTCCAAACTTAAAAAATTGGCTCGGTGGACAATGGTTCACGTGGAACGAAGAGGTCATCTCCCAAACAGATGCCTATTTTGAGGCTTTTCCGAACTAACTTTTTAGATTGCTTTAAAAAGTTGCAGAAACGCTTGGAAAAGTGTATTATTAAGGAGATTATGTCGAAATTTTTTTTAAGATATCTACCTAAAATAAATTGTTTTTCTATCTTTATATAAGGACTTATTGCACGACCCATGTACTATCGTTAATTTTCATCAGCGTATTTTAACGTACATACCCATCAAAGTTTCAGCACTAATCCAGTGTTTAATCATTTGTATGTCAAATGTAATGAAATAAAATTCTAAATTTCACCTTTTACACTTTTCACACTTGACATTAAAATGCTATATACACTAGAGCAGAAGATGTGTCACTCTTTATCAGTAAATTCAATATAAGATTGTAAAATTTTCCTTGCTTAAGATCTTTGCATATCGATTCCTTTGATCAAATTTTATGTTCAGAGTTTCAAAACAAACAATCAGGTAAACTTTTTAAAAGTATTGAAACATTAGTGCACTTAAAGCTAACTTTATATCAAAATATTATTAATGACCAAATTTGTATTTTTTTTTACAATTGCATATGAGATACAATTTGCAATTACCTTAGGTGAAAGAAGTTTACTAATTTATCATTTCTATATCGTGAATGGTTTTAATGTCTTTTGAACGCTTAAAATCCTAAACAAACAAAACTTATTTTTGCTTCTCTATAAAAAAAAAATTTAAAACATGCGAAGTTAATTATAATTTTTATTGTACTTGCAAATTTTCTCTGAATTATTAAATCAGAACAGTTTGAAAATCAAAGATTGTACTCACTCGATTTGATTCGAAGACACTATTGATTGTCCAAGAACATAAAGAATTTGACGGATAATGAAATTCTTCAAACCCTGGACTAGATATATTGATGGCTTCTCCTTTTTTAATGTCAATATTTTCATTTGGTAAACAGGTATTCTCACTTGAGGTTAGACTGACCACAAAACCTGTACAATAAGGGAATTTCACTTGTACATCATTATATTAAAAATAAACATAAATAATTTTCACTAAGACTTATTTTAAAATATCATACGTATACTCATCGTCATAAAAAAAAGTTGCACCCAGAAGGAAGTAAGATGCGCAAATGCAAATTAAGAAATTGTTTCGTCAGTGTTAGACGTGTAAATGATTAAAGTGTCAACCGAGACGGCGCTAATGGTGTCAGTAAACACGTGACTTACCGCGACAGTAAGGACCCTTTAAAACATTCTCCCAAAGTGCATAACTTTGATTATAACACATGCGTTTGGGTTTAATTTATAACTTAGAAGTTTATGATTCTTTTGAGAAGAAAACGACAGCTATTTAAGCAGTTGGACGCCTTTGAGAAGGATCATAGAGCTGCATGAAGACAGAAGGGCATTCCGTCGGATTACACGTCGTATCAGTAGCGCAGATGTTACAGTCTCACGCTGTTGGTGGAATTGTTATAAGTAAATTATTGTTTACGACAAATAGTTTCAGAGAAAGTTACACGGACTACAAGTGGGAAGATTCAGAAACCCACTAACTGCAGCAATTCTGGACATTATGCGAATAGTGATGCACACTTTGCATCATCCTATAAGTTCCTGTACCTTTAGCAGATGATTGTATGCTTCTGGATTATTTGCACGGAGACAATTACATAAATTAACCCTGACATGACAGCAATGTCGCCGGTGATTGCAATGGTGCCATGAAAGAGAAGCATGGAACTATGCTGAATGGCAGCAGGTCATCTTTAGTGATAAGCCTGAGGTGAGGATGATAACCTATCAGTGAGTGGATTTAATGCGGTCAGGGCCACAAAGGACATTTTTTGTCACTCATCATACATCCAGACAGCAAGATGTATTAGTATGGGTTGAGATTTCGCACGATGCTCATTCACCGTAGGTCTTCATCAGAGTCACTTTGACGGAACAGTGGTACGTTAGTGACGTCCTTCGACCGGTTGGCATTCCTTTTGTGAACACCATCCCAATCCTTTATTCCGACACAATGCTAATGTTCCCTCCGATGTCATCTCAAGAGCTTATCTCGCAGCCATAGACACTATGCCGTGGCCAGGAGCATCACCATACCTGTCACTCACAGAAAACTTATTGAATGCTATAAGCCATTCTGTTAAGACTCCCCCTAAACTACAAAATTTTCAAGATCTAAGTGCCAAAATTCAATCTTCATGGGATAAGTTGAATCAACACACCGTTAAAAGTGTTTACTATTTCATGCCCCGACGTGTGGAAGAATACGTTAGATATATTAACAGTCTAACTTCCTATTGAGAGTTGCAATGATTTTGTACTTAGACGAATAAATTTTGTCTTACCCACACTCGGTATTTAATCTTTTCTTATTGATAGTGAGTACTTACTTACTTTCAAATATAATTTCTATCTGATTATTCCGTCTAAACGCAATTTTTCTATGATTAAGTATATTGTTTTTTCAAAGGTTTTTGGAATTTTATCAATGTATACCCAAGAAAAATTGAAAATAGCTCACCTAGAAGGAAACGAACTACAATAACGAAACTTTACAAAGCAGTTAAATCATTTCCAGTATGAAAAGGATCCAAGTTTGGTGTCAATACCCATAACCACACACCCTGCAGTAGCACTGCAATCAGGGAGTGGGTCTTGTAAAAACCGACGCATACTGGAAAATTCATAAGCGTAACGATGACATTTCGACTCTAGGAGAACTTAAGTAGGCAAAAAAATGCCAGGTAGAGGAGAGAGAAAACATTTCGCACAGTTAAGCGAGTTTGAGAGCAGTCTGATCATCGTCATAAGATACCGCAATTTAGTCCACGGAATCATCAGAATATGTTGGGAGTAGTAAACACGAGATAACTAGGACGACGAGGCAAGGAGATCGAAGGATCGTGTGGCAAGCATTCGTGTATCCTACAGTGACTCGTCCTACGGTACAATCAGATACATAGCTGCCAATTGTCCCACAAACCATTTCCAGACACCTTGCTGAAACTAATCTGCAATCCAAAGGCCCTTTCCATGTACTGTCAATATGAAACTTCGGTGACTCAGTCTACAGTGTTGCTATACCAGAGCGACATGGAATGCCACAGATTGACAAAACAAATTGTTTAGTGATGAGTCCCGGTTCATTTTGGTGGACAGGTGATAATCGAGTATGCGTATGGAGGCATCCAGATGAACAGTACATTTCCGCTGCTGCACGACGCACTACCCGCACAAATAATATATCTTTAGAAATATTATTTGTAATTCTATTTTACGTAAATGTAGACTTTTGACTAATATACAAGTTATTTACACTAACTTTGATAATTTTCGGAAACTTTGTATAAGCAGTAAAAAGTCCTTTGTCCTTTAAATTTTCAACTTAAATATTGAGCCATAAGATTTCTTTAAAATGATAAATCTGCTATTATGTTTTTCATTACCGTCTTCAACTTCATCTTCGTCGAGTCATGGGTTCGAGTCTTGATACCATTAAATATGCGCCGTGTATCGGGACTGGCTCGTTAAATCTGTCTAGTCTAAAAGTGTCACTTGGCGTGATATGGAAGTTTTGAAAAGGAAGCTCCAGAACATGTATCGTTCTCCTTACATGACCGTGACTAAATATTCCGAAGTCTGTAGCCATTAGCCCTCGTATAGCTTCTTAGTGCGGTGTTAATAAACAATCAATCAAATATTTCTATTCATTTACTCAATGCTCATACACCAATACCTCCATAACTTTTGGAGAAGAGAGTTGTACTTTGCGGTTCATTTAATAATAACTCAAAAATTAACAACTGCCCTAGTTTTACAATTAAGTAACAATATTTTTTGTTGAAAAAAGTTGCGTATACGAATATTCTTTCTCTCTCTGTCAATTACGAACATTATGATTGTAATAAAGAAGGTTTATATAAACTCAGTAAAGACAATGCGAAAGCAATTGACGCGTATAATTTATCTAATTTTTTATTAAAAGAAGTCATTAAAATTGAAATTAGGTGTATGAGAAATTTAAATGAATTCAAAAATTGTGAAAATATATTGTAAAAAATTGAGAGAATATGTTCTTCATTTCACATTATTCGATTTCAGAAAAATAATTTAACAGGTATTAATGAGTGAGTTGTATACTCTCTCAAAATCAAAACATACTCTAAAACCGGTTGCCTTCAAAATCCACATCAATAAAAATAGTAATTACTAAGCACTTCAGTCATTGACAACCATAATAACCAGTTCATAATGCATATCTCCACCATTCCGAATTGTTGCATATTCATGAACCAGTAACTCATCTTGATTTTGATAACCTATAGTTAGAATATGAAGTTGATATTTTCCAGCAAATCAAAAAGTACGAAGTTCTTTTCCGGACTGTTTCCACTGACCTATATAGAGAATACGTCATATCACTTATATATATGAATTAAAAAGTATTGTGGAATGTTGTCAAGCCTTTAAAGATGACCAACATCGATAAATTTCTCTTTAAAATCTTGTCACGCTGTTTCTTCATAATTAAAATCAAGATAAAGTCAGTTTAAACATTTAAAATAAAAATATTCTGAACAAAATAAAAAACTTTAGTTGAGAATTTATTTATATATATTTCGAATACTAATATTCATGTATTTATTATATATTTCACATTCCATTTTGTTAGTTCTTATCAATTCACTATCTGTAATAGTTTACTGCGATTTTTACTTTATACGCAGCTCTCATAGATTTGTATTTTATTTTTTGTTAATTATCTTCAGAGATACTTTGATTACTTGCTCTTATTATTTTGAAATTACTCTTATATAAAATTAAATTTTAACATTTCGTAAGAAATTCCTTGCAGAATAAGTAATACTTCGTTCATAATTGTGACCAAAGTACGAACAAAATTACCTGAATTTATTTCTCCCTTTTAAAAATTTATAGCTCATTTTGAAAACTTTCCATTGCAATGCTGTAGGGTAATTCATATCTTAACACATCGATCAATAACTCCCGAGACTAACCCAGAGATGGCGCTCGTAGTTAACCAGTAACCAGGTCTTTCTAGAATACTAACCTTTGCTTGAAACGTGTCAAAATTTTAAGTCGATCGGACCAGGAAAAAGGTTTTTTGAAGTGAAGTGAAAAGGGTTTTTTCCAAGTGGGTGCCGCGATTGCTTTCGATGGAACAAAAACAGCAACGAGTCGATGATTCAGAAAGCTGTTTATCGCTATTTACTCGCAACAAAAAAGATTTCTTGCGAAAGAAAAAAAAAAGGGGGAAAAAATTGGGAGAAAAAAAAAAAAAGATTTGGAAAAGCGTTGGAACGATTGTATCACCCTAAAAGGTGATTAACAAAAGGTGTTATGTTGTAGAATAAAAAAAAATTTTGCAAAAAAAAATGTTGTTTTCAATTTTAGACTCGGGAGTTATTGATCGATGTGTTATATATGACGATTGAAACGTACAATGTGCGCGAGCGCGTTCGCATACAATTTTCATTTTTTGTACTCGAAACCATTACTTCCACAAATTTGTATATCGCTGATTCTCTTTTGCAGATATTTCTACCTGTTAATATTAATTTCAAGAAACTGGCATTAGCAACAATGTTATTTTAATTATTTTAATAAATATTCTGATTGAATTTCCTTAATGAATTCCCATAAAAAAAACTTAAGCAAAGTTATCCATATTTATCATCATTTTTCGAAAGTCTCCTCTAAGAAGTCAGTGAACAATAAATAAAAAAAAGATACAGTTTAAACATTTAATTTGGATCACTTTTTTCAAAGATATGACCTTATATTTCTCCTATTCATACACTGAAATCTCTAATAGTTATGAATTATTTATTCATTTTCAAATATACTGAGGGAAAATTGCTAAGAGATAGTCGATTTATGTTCTTATTTGTTACAACTACTCAACGGGAGAAAAAATAAATGCTGATTGCGCTGTACGTCAAGGACTCTTATTTGAATAAAAAGTAGGGTGCACGAGTTGATTATATTCTGAATTTCAAGTAGTAAAATGAGAGGGGGAAATCAAGCCGTCGATTTCTAAGTAGAGTGCAGTAAATTTTAATCTTACAGTAAATCTAGAGTGTGTGCAGGATTTTTTTTTATATAAATCATTTGAGAATGCAAGATAGCGGTAGAGCAGTTGGACGACTCTAATCTGAGTACCACGGCGACAAGCTCATTTAAAATAGTTATCTAGGAGTTAAATTCATTGCTAAAGATGTTTCTATTAAACATGTTGACGCCATGAACAGAGAGCCACATCTCAAGAAAATATATACGCTTCCCTCAACGCTGGTGTTTTTTTTTTTTTTTTTTTTTTTTTCTTCTTGCTATCGTATCAGCAAAAAATTCAAGAAAAATGTTGTGTGAGCCTTTTTTAAAAAAAAATTGTAAGCCAATGAACAAAATTTTATGCCATCACATTCTACAGAAGGGAAAAAATCAATAGAATGTTCCAGAATTCAAAGAACTTTTAAAAAAAAAATTTCGCGATAAATTTTGCCTTCTTTGCTTTATAATTTCATAAACATTTATTTTTCAATAAATTATAAATTTATCGTAATAATCATATTTTTTTCTTATCAGATATCCGAATAACGTTACTAAATATTTTAAAAGTTTTATAGTTCTAAAGCTCTATGGAAACTTTATTTTTCATATTTTTACCTTAAATCTATATTTTTCGACTACATTATCAATTTTGCTAACAAAATGGAAGACTTTATTAAATAAAGCTTTTTTTACTCTTATGAATATAGAAACAGATACTTTTGTGCTGTTTATCATAAAATAAAAATAGTTTTCCCAGCAGCGAAACTCTCATACATTATTTAATATTACGGATGATCACGGAATAAATATAGCATTTTCATCGACAATAAACCATCAGTTGACTTGCAAATGGAATACAGATGATCTGTGATCCAACTAATGATTTGATGATATCACTTTTCTTCTCATACGAAATAAAATGCTTCAGTGATTGAAAAACATTTCCTGATTTCGTCTACTTAAGTGAACTACAGTTACCCAATCGTGTCATTGTTTTCTCAGATGATTCCACAGCTTATAAACGAAAGCTGCTGGAACTTAATTATCCATGATATTTACACACAAGTGATTTTTGATCATAATAAAACACTTCAAAATTTTTTCACCTTTATGAATTTACAGCAAGGGTGTCTAACCTTTTAGCTTCATTTAGCCACTCAGGAAGAAAAGAGTTGTTTCGAGTTAGACACAAATTGATAGTAGTTACGTAAGTCAATAGAAAACGGTAGAAGATAATCGTTGTAAATATATGATTTTTTTTTTATAATTTGTTAGTCTAAAAAGTAAATATCTGTTTAATAACAAATAACTCTTTACAAAAATTCATAAAAAAATGTATTGAAATATTTGTTAAATTACAATTTTAATCACATTTTAGCCATATCGTTGCTTAGTGGATTCATAATAGTAGTTTAAAATTTTTATAATTGTAGTTATAATAGGCACATTAGAAACGTTTATCTCTATATCAGGTATTGGCATCGGTCAGTAATTAATATTTCTATCTTGACACATTATTGAAGCCTTAACACATCAATCAATAACTCCCGAGACTAACCCAGAGATGGCGCTCGTAGTAAACCAGTAACCAGGTCTTTCTAGAGTACTAACCTTTGCTTGAAACGTGTCAAAATTTTAAGTCGATCGGACCAGAAACAGCTGAGTTATCGAGGTTGGAGTAAAGTCGTTTTGTAGTTTGTTTAAAAAATGGAAAAAAACCGAGTTTCGTGTTCTGATAAAACATTGTTTTTTAATGGGTAAAAACACCGTGCAAGCGAAACAATGGATTGAAAAATGTTACCCGGACTCTTGTCCATCAAAAGCAACGATTTGTCGGTGGTTTGCCGAGTTTAAACGTGGTCGTACCGACACAAATGACGCGGAACGCTCGGGTAGACCTGTGGGAGCCGTTACACCGGAAAATGTGAGTGAAGTGACAAAAATTATAATGAAAGATCGTAAAGTGAAGCTCCGTGAGATTGCTGGGATGACACAGATATCATATGGAAGTGTATTTACTATCCTTCATGAAAAATTGAGCATGAAAAGTTTTCCAGGCGTTGCCGCGATTGCTTTCGATGGAACAAAAGCAGCAACAGTCGATATTCAGAAGCTGTTTATCGCTATTTACTCGCACAAAAAGATTTCTTGCGAAAAAGAAAAAGAGAAAAAAGATTTAGAAAGAGCGTTGGAACGATTGTATCACTAAAGGTGATTCAAAAAGGTGTTATGTTGATGAATAAAAAAATTTTGCAAAAAATGTTGTTTTCAATTAGTCCTCGAGGAGTTGTCGATTGATGTTTATAATTCACTTAAGACTAAATCAGAACTCTTTGTCATTGAATTTTACCTCTAGTTTTGATATATATATATAGTATATATAACTTCACTTATTAATAACTGCTATGTGTCACCACAGACAGCAGGGCGTCGTCTAACGATCTGGCGAACAAAGGAGGAAGAGCCAGAGGTCAAGGGTATAGCAAAGTTTGAGTCACAGCTCCATCCTTTATTTTCATTTCTATATATAGTTATGTAATCATGCCAAGTGTGCAACTAATCTTAAGTAATAAAATACTGTTACACAAACGAATCTTTTTTAAAACCGAAAGCAACCCCTCTCTATAACATGCCTTAAACCTGAAGCCCATTGGCAGTAATATGATTTCAAAAAAAATTCCTTTCAACCTTTGCTCAAGCCCCTTCTTTTAGCTTTTCTAATGATTGCATTCAACGATGGAAAGTTAATCAGAATTGCAATTCCTAACCGAAGGAATAACTTTGGTAGAGGTTTGTATTCTTTAAATTATTTGTAGAGATGGAAAAAAAAAAGTTAAATTGCATACTGTAACAATGTGTGATCAGAAGAAAGTGAAAAATCATTGTTTAAAAGGTTTAAATTTTTCTTTTCTTTCCATGAGACATAATTTCTGTCATGAAAATAATCCATACTGATTATGTTCCCTTTGATTTCATTTCATATTGAAAATTGCTGAATAATTTTGTTTATTTTGATTTGAATTTTGTATTGCGAACAAGCATAATAGTTATTTAATTTTATGTGGATTTGCGTGCATTTGTTATTCCGTGCTGAGTGCAGTGTGTTATATTCGAACTATAATTTTGCTTTAGCTTTTTCTATACGAAAAATATTGAAATATTATTATATTTTAAGGTGTAACACCCAATATAGCTAATAAACTTTGCAATGTGTACTTTATAACTACTGTATATAAATTTTGCGAAATTAATTCACTTCATTGTAAAAATAATTTAGAACGCCAAGGGTGTGGTAAATTATCCCATCTCTCTTTTCGGACTTTCGCTTCCCCTCTCAGTGGAATGTAAACAATTTCGTGTTCCCCACAAAAAAACAGAGGCCTGATCTATTTTTAGCCCTCTTCCTTCTGGGTTATCCCCCCTTCCCAAGGGTGTCCTTTTGGTTGAGCTGATCCTTTCTTTGTTTACTTGGTTTTTTTTCCCCAGTAGGATTAGCGAAAAGTAAAAACTTCATACTAT
>BMAW01050743.1:63364-99660 GCA_019974015.1 Nephila pilipes
GTTTTTTTTTTTTTTTTTCCTCTCTTTTGATATTCTAAAGTAGAGAAGTAATGTATTGGAAAAAGAGAGTATTGTGTGAAAGTTTTATTCTTTAGGAATAATTAACAAATGAAGCTTTCATTTTAAAAAGATTAGGGTTTCAAATAAAAGTTTTTACAAATTTTGGTATTTCAGTGTTATAACATATAGGTGTTTTGTATATAAATTGAATACGTTAAATTTATTTAGGAACGGTTTCTTTTGAAATCAAAGGAGTATATTCATAGGAAAAATTATTTCATTCAAATTGAAAAACATGTTTACAGTGTTATATATTGTTTTAATAATTGAACGAATATATCTCATACCTTCTTGCAAATTTTATTTTTACTTTCACTTTCACATTAAGAATGAAATTATTTGTGTAAATGTGACCTCTTATGGAAATATATGTACTCAAATTTAGTTAAAAAATTAAGTGTCTAGGTAAAATAATATTTTAAGCCCATTGCAAATTAACTGTGAAAAATAAATTCGCTATAGTAATGTCTTTCGTGGGCAAGGGAAGGAAAGCTGCTAATTTTAGCCAATGAAATGGGATTGGAAGCATCTAATGAATCATGTGTCACGGACATAAAGGATTTAATAACAAAATCTTACAAATATGATAAAGAATTCTGTGCTAATTATTGACGAAATATAATGGAGGATCGTTTAGCGAAAGAAGAAAACGATAAAATTACTAGGGAAAGAGAACAACATCCCGCTTTCAAATTGAAAAAACTACGTCTACAAATCGAAGCTCAAAAACCATTTACTAGTAATAATATTGCTGAAAGATACCAACAAAATTATCACTTAAAAAATTAATTCCAAATTCTCCCCTAAAGAAAATGGCATATCCTTGTCCCTAAATTTGTTTCAGCGATAGCTCAGCTTTTTGAATATCAAAAAGGAATAATGAGTCACTTATCTAATTACAGTACTATTTAATAACGAAGCTTAGCTTATTACAAAAGAATCTGAGGAGAAAACATAGGAATCCGACTAAACCAAAGAAATGCTGCTTGAAACACTTCAGTTGAACGAGAACAGGTTACATCACCTCTTTGTCACCCACAGGAAAAACATGGAAAGATTTCCACTAAGAGCTCCTAAGCTATTTCGAGAGCTGATTGGTAGAACCGCACAGCCAGGGCTTTGAAAGAATAAAATATTTGATTATTCTCAAATAAATGAAGAAACGGGTACCTCCAAAAGTCAAAGAGCACTTTTTAGATGTATGTTCTGACTTGATCACCCCTGATTATCTGATACAGGAACGACACGCTCGAAAATCTATGAACAACCAAGAAAGTTACACAAATGTCCGACGCAGATACCAACAGAAAACTTCATTCGAAACAAAAGGTACAGCAGAGATCAAGAAACCAAAGAATGAGTTCTTCACCCTATGGAACAAGGACATAGCTTGAATTGAATTATGAACGTCACCTTCTACCTGGGATGCCCAATCAAAGTAGGCTGGACTCTAAGTTTAGTTATAAAATCCAAAGAAGCACTGACGGACTTGAAGAGGATAGATCCTCACTGACCTGTTATGGCTGTGGAGACCCAGGATTTATCAAATCCAATGCCCACATTCAATCCAGAATTGCAGAAAGACGATGTAAATCAGATGAACTTCTACAGGTTTTTCCTTGGATTCTACAGATTACAGAAGGAATGTCACCCATCCAGTATTATGGAAATTTCTATTTGTAGCATACAAGCAGTGGTGTGGGCTAATAATGGTGTTGTACATTCTGTGATCAGAGAAAAACTCTACAGTCTTCTCAGAAAACATGATCTGATCTTTAAGAACACTTTTTGAACTTTTTTTGACTTTTTGAGAACATCAGGGATCGTTCTAGATCTCCAGAGAAAAAAATAGCACTTCTTTGAGTCCTCTCAGGAACTATACAAATTCATCAAAATGCCATCTAAGATCAATGCTCTTCTAGTCAATATTCCGTTAATATTGAACATTTAAAATTTGGTGATGCTATTGAATTTGAAATAATTTATGTTCAGCGAACTGAAAAACCAGATGCATAAGAATACGATTACAAATAAAACTTGTAATTGATTTTCCTATAAAAATCATATAACAAAATAGGAAAACCAGTTAAAAGTTTTGTTTGTAAATTTAATCTCGAAGTAGGTGAAGTGATATGCGAAAAAGTTTCTCCCGGTGATAAAGAATGGATCTTATTCCATTCCTTGAATCATGCCAAGGACAGAGAGATTTCGATGCTCATACCAAGGCATGAAGGTCCATATTTGGTGCTCATTCCGAAATGGTCAACTTCCCATATCCTTACGAATCTCGACAAACCAATAGAGCCGTTAGCTACTTACCATACATCTGCATTCACACCCTTCAGCAATACGGACAATTCTCCATCTGTCACCGACTATTAAAGTTCTTTTTCACAACGTGCAAATCAAGAGCATCTATGTATTTCTGATACTGCTTCAAAGACCTTACCCAAAGAACTAAACAACTTTATTCTAGAGTCAGTAATACAAAATCTCCAATGTTTTTCAATTCTGTCTCCTTGCTGGGACCACAGGGGGACATTATAGCCATTCTTGTCATTAATAAATGTGTTCTAAGTGCCCCAAATACCTCAGGCGTCCTCTGGTGATCAGGAGAAACAAGAAGAAACGATTCAGTTAAGGCCAAGCATTGGTAGAATGAACATGTCTTAACACTTCGTCCCTTTATTTTTTTTTTTTTTCTATATTTGAAGTAATATATGTAATTTCTGACCATGTGCGACTTATTTCAAGTAATAAAATACTGTTACATTAATGGATACTTTTCCTTATACTTAAAACGATCCTCACCTTCAATGGCATTAAAATGGCGGCCCATCGGCCTCCCACACACATTTCTTTTACAAATTTATTTGACTTTGTAAGCGAACTAAAAGGCATTTATATTAAATCAAATAGTCACGCATCTTTATCCAAAAGTTCGACGATTAAATAGCTTTTAACAGATACGAAAATAATACCATAAAAAATCTCAGATTTAAATTAGACTAAATAATCGTGAACATGTGAATAATAGAAAGAAATACATCAAAATAGTAATTCAAAGATGCGATTTAAGAAAAAATGTTACAATAAGAAACAATAAATAAATATTAAATAAAAGTAAAAGGATTATTAACAGTATTGAAAAATGAATGGAAAAAGGAAATAAATTAAAATCGGTGAAAATGCTAATGAAAGTTAGAACTTAAAAAACATGCTTAGTTTCTTTCAGTTTTAATAGACTTTCAATTAAATTTTAAAAAGGAAGCCGGGACATAAAAAAACATTTTTCTCGTTTTAAAATGTTAAAAACTTCATTCTATTATACAGAACACTTAATTTAATATGGTACCTCAAATATCAAGTAAATAAAAGTTGATACAATCGAAGCGCTCGTAATGCCACAAATTAGTATACAGCGATGTAAAAAGTATTGTAAAGAAAAGTACAAAAGATTAAAATAATCAAAGGTTTAAGGTTGGTTAGAATTTTAATTATAAAGGGGATGATTTTTACTGCGCAAAACATTATTATTTAGAGGAATACAGTACCCTAAAAATGACCAAATTATTGAAAATATTTTTACTTCCTTATTATGATAGTATGACTTTTCTAAATATGTGTACAAAATTTTATTGCTTCATTATTTAATGAGTTATTTAAGTTTACTTTAACAGTGTGCCAAATCATCTCATTTGCCCTCTAAAATTTTAAACTTTTTTTTCTCAGCATTTTATTTTTCATGATGGTCATGTTTTCAAGTTTTTTATTTTTATTTTTTTATTATTATTATTTTGTAATTAGAGTAAAATTTTCAAATTTTCTAGTTTTTGTATAAATAGTTGAGATTCTATATAGGGAAAAGTGTGTATTTAGATCGAAGGTTGTTTTCTTAAAAATCCCTAAAATTAGATATAGCTGGGTTTTTTTTTTATTACTAATTTTCGTATTGTATGACAGAAAAAAAAATCATAAATGTATTAACAACACTAGAACAACCAGACCCGTGTGCACAGAATTGTGAGAAAAACTTGTAAAAAATTGGAAAAAAAGTTGCTTAAAAATATTTAAATTTGTAGAAATAGTAGAAATTTTGAAATACTGAAATACTTTGAAAAAAAATTTAAATTTTTAATAATTATTTCCTTAAAAAGGAGAATTTCCCCAAAAATGCATATTTAATGTGGGTTCAAACATGATAAACGTGAGCATCTAATTTTAAAAAATTGTTCTAAGATTACCATGCTCCCCTAAATGTGAATCTAAAAACTCATTTTTCTCCATGTACGATTTCTTACTTTTCCTACTTTCAAAAAGACATACCTCAAAATCTTATTTAAATAATTGCGTGAAATGTAGATAATTTGTTTTCTACATATATTGAAACATTTTAAAATTTTTTCCTTTCTTTCTTTCTTTCTTTCTTGTGATTTGGAAAATTATTTATATTTTTAGTCAAAAGAATATTTTAAAGAGGTCGCTGAAATAAATGCTAATTTTAGCTTTATATAAATTTTCATTCTTTTTATATTCAAGTAACAAAGAATTATGGAACAAAATTTAATGTATTACTTTTTAAGAAATGTTTCCTTATATGAATAACTTCTCAAATTATATAAAAATTTCAAAATATCACACTTAAAAAATTTTAAATATTAAAGATTTTCAAACTGATTCATTTTGATAATTTTTTGATAAATTACATATGGATCTCCAAAAATATTTTTTTTAAAATAAAAACCTTAAAAATAAAAAAAATAAATAAAAATAAAAAAAGTGTGCGCCGACGTCTATTAATGACTTTCAAGAGAAGCCAATGCCCTTTTTTTTCCTGTAACCTTTTCCGTTTGCTGTAACCAGATCCCGTTTTATAACTTACTGTTTTAAAAAAAAACCTGTAGGCGGTAAAAAATAAATTTTTTTAACATGTACTAAAAAGCTTTTCTTTAACAATCGAGTTCTTAACACATGGATGACGGGTGCAAAGAATTGCATTCAGTTAGCAGTGTTTTAGTTACTGGTTGAAATTCCTGAATTATTCTAATAAAAATTAGCATTGTTCATAAAGCACTGAGGAACTACTTTGAATGACCCTTTGATAATTTCTTACATATAAAATAACTAGGCACTGACAATAAAACCGAGAAAAGAGATAAAAAGATTGCCACTGAAGGAAAATAAATGATACACACTGACAAAAATGTATCTATTTTTACTTCTTATGGATCCGTTAGCGTATTTCTCAATAAATAGTTTGAATTAATGAATGAAGAAATTAGAGATCTTCAGAGAGGGGAACTCGTTAATTTTATCTCTAAGTACCTAGGCGAGACTTCGTTATATATAATAATAAACGATTCACAGAATAGAAAAACTGAACATGAGCAACAACATACATTTCATAAAATTTTATCACATAATGACATATTTACATTTATAATACTAATTTTCCTTCAATTGTTTCCTAAGAAATATATTTGCTGTAATGAAAAAAATACTTCAAATGTACATACTTAACTTCAAAATAACCAGAGTTGCGAAAATAGGCTTAGTAAGTTTCATTACAAAAAAGTTGTTTATATTCACTATTCTAACAAAAGTACCAAACTTTCTTAAGAGAGAAATTTTTTCAGCGAAGCAAAGATGCGAATTTTCTTTCAGAACAGGATGTTCGCCTGTCACTTTGAAGCTCTGAGTTACTACTTATAACTTTCAATTTGATAAGGATAATCTTTTGTCAGAGATAAACTGTAATCCTAAATAATGCTTCAATAAATATTATGGATAATGTAAATTTAAGAAGATTCTGAATAGTGACAATAACCAAAGCATTACTACAGGAAAGATAAAACATGAGAATGCAGGGAATACTCTTATCTTTGTATTAAGCTAATTTTTAAATAGATACGTAACAATGCCTTTATCAAGGGATTACATTTTATCTTCAAATAATAAAATTATTTTATGAAAATACTAAAATTTGTAAAAATATAATTCGAAAATTTGGATTTCCGTTTCAATAAAACCTTTATGAATTTGTTTCTTATATATAGTTTTTTCCCTTTTTCTTTTTCGGAATATGAGATCTTATAATCGAATAATTTCTCGAACATATAAGGACGCCGTTTAAATTGAGAGAGCATAGTTTTTAACTAGGTTCTCTCCCGTATTTAGCTTCAGCTAAGCCTGGAGAGCTTCTATATGATGTTATTTGATTTGAGAACCAATAAATGAACCGCAACTTATGTAAATAGAAGAGCAGTGAATAACATTGATGTGATAGCACTTATAAGAAACAAATAATTTAATAGGGAGTTGTGGTAGAGAGAATGATAAGAAGTTCATAAAAATACCAGACGTGTACATAAAAATACTAGACGATAAGAGTGAAGAGATACACATTCTAAGTTAGTGAGAAATGAGGATATTTAAACTGGCAATGAGTCGAATCAATTTGTAAGTTTTTCTACTTACTCTGACCCAATTAGTCAGTGACAGTTAAGTATCTTTTCATAATATTAGTATCTAGGTTCGGACGTGTGTAGGAACCACAATCCACAGACGTGACAGTTTATTGTGAGTTTGAGTTATATTTTAAGATTCAAATTAATTTGAGTTCCTACTTTGTTTGAGTGTATTCATTAGCGTCTATTTAATTATTGGTTAAAGATGGAAAGATTAAATGACGAAAGTGCTCCCGTGGTGCTACCAGTTTTATTTTACTCTAGTTTCAGTTTTGAAGAAAAATTTGAGCCTAGCCCACATCTAAAACCTTATTTTGCTTAGACATCTTTTTTTCATTCTCTCTTACAACTCACTCTCGTCACATATATATTTGGGTGAAACACTAGCAGCACCACCTGTCTTGATGGCTGAATATTATAATTAAAAACTTGCCATTCTCATAGACGTTAATTCCAAAATCAGGAATTAAAAGAATATCATTCCTAATACATGAAAGGGAAGATAAAAATGATCACAACTAAGCATTTTATTGTTTTTATTGCGCTTCGTTTCGGGAAGAAACAACCCATCGTTGTCTATGTGTGATGCCTATTAAATATGTAAGAGCTCAAAATTCTCACTTTGGCTTGGAGAGTGGAGTGGTCCTCGTCAGTTGGCCATAGTTCAAAATTACGAGGTTCTTCACCAATAGCTCTTATGCATTTCAAAGTTATGCTTATAAATAATCAATAAATCGGGAATAAATTATGAAACTTGTAAGCAAAACCCAACAGTTGAATATATAAATTTGTATTATCTGCAGATAAGGGCTTATTGTTATCCCACAATGAATGTAAACACCTTTAATAAACAAAAAATTTTAATTCATTGCAGATTCAAAGATAAAGTCAGTCAATAATCAAAGAAATACACTTTTTTCCCTCTAAAAATCTCTACAACTACAAAAAAAAATTATAACATATTATTTAGGTGCGATTCATTGTCACTTTTGAAGCTTTCTCCGTTTGATATAATTCTACAAACATGAAAATCTTGATTACGAAAATAATCAGTTATTTTCAAAAATTTTATTGATTCTAAATTTACACTATTTCAAGCAATGAGCCCAGTAGTGCCTTTTAAGATATTTTTAGCTGTTCGCAAAAAATGCGAGTAAGATAGACCATGGAAAATAATATTCAACTCACAAATAAAAGCAATTATCAAACGTGATCTGAACTTATTACGTGTTTGATTTCATAAATACAATGTTTTTATTAATTTTAAAGTTGATAAATTATGTTGTTTAAAATATTATTGAATCCATATTTACTTTTTTTTTAAATTCGTTGATGACTTTTTTACAACCCAAAGGGTGACTAACAATGAATAAAAAAATAAAAGCTGTCTCTAACTCTCTCTCTCTTCCCTCGTCTAAAGTTTTCCGACTCCCGCGCTTAATGTTTCGTAATGGAGCAATCTTTACTTAAAAAAGAAAATCTGAACGAAAGAATAAACCTCCTTTTTTAAAAAAAAAACTACAGCTGGCTAGATAAAGCAAAACACTGCAAATGGAGTATTTCAAGAATTTATATGTAAAACCGGTGTTTACGCAGGAGTACCGGTGTTTATAACAGGTTTGTGTTTTCTCCACTTAGCTATTTTTTACGTGGTTAAAAGAGTGGTTTCTTATTTCTTTTTATTTCCATATTACACCAAGATCTGACCACCAGCAGTCAAAACTCAGCATCAGAAAAAGTTTTTACTTTTTTTTTATTAACATTACCTGATAAATAGCTTCCTGTTTTGTCACTCAGAATAAAGAAAATGAATATTTATAGCTTTATATGTTGTACGTAGTTTTTTAAATGTTTTCGTATGCAATCTTGCTTTATTGTTGTAAATGTATTCATCTTGAAATATTATGCTTTATATCTAAGGTATTTTCATTTTGAAAATGATTAAATTAATAAAATTCGTAAGTTGACTTTAAATAGCGTAACATATGAAACTTAAGTTCCTACATCACATGGATTTTAATTCAAAAACAAGATACGAATTCGTCTTTCATTCATCGAGTTAATGAAGGCAAATTCGCTTTAATGTGCCAAAATACATCATAAAGAAATATTATATATAGTTTTACCTTCTATAATACCACTTAGGCATTTTTTTATTACTATTGTTAAATTGTTCCATGCGTCCAATGAAAATATTAATTACAACTCAAATTAAAAGGAATATCTCAGAAACGTATAACGCACATAGCCCACTTATCATTTAGAAGCATTTATACGAATGTATTTAATTTATAAAGTGTTGTCTTGGAGCAAATTTGCATCCTTACTAATAAACAGATAATTAAATATTGAGATATTTATCATTGATTTAAATTGTCTTAAGGTAGTTATTTGAGCGCAAATTATTATTATTATTATTATATTTCAAGCACAAAAGAAGAGATAGAACAACTGCTTGAAAGGTTTTCAGGAAATGGTATCTCAGTGGAATTTTGAAACTTTTAAAAACGCATTACTCTTGTGTTAAAATAGTTTTTTGAGTAAGCACTATATGCGAAAAGTTCATAAGAATTAAGTATTCTTTCAAAAAAAAAAAAAAAAAAAGACAATCATAATTCATGTCTTAAATATTGCACTGATTTCATATGAATACAATGATTTTTTTTAGTAATCTGTTATTTACAATAGGAGTAAGGCTACAATTACCTGTTATGGAGTACAAAAACTTTGACTAAGCTCAAAATTCTCTTGGTACTGTATTAAGAAATCATAATTAATAGTGTAGTGCAGTTTTAAAACGGATTTAAATTACACTGAAGATAACAGTCGAAGCGTATGATTCAAAAGATCATCTGCTTCTTCAACTGTAAAAATCAGTCTACCTTACAATGCTTTATTTTATTCTCTTCACTGTTAATACTTAAATGTATATTTTTTCAGGAAGAACTAATCGCTTTCTGTTCATCTTATTTAAATCATCCAACTTTTGTTTTTATTCAAAAGTAAACTTTTTGTGTCTCTGAATCTGCTTCTGTGTATTTTTAATAAAAGGTCAGACAAACAGATCTAATCTTTGCTCCTTCATTTTTTAATCCTCAGGAAGTATAAACTGTTTAAAACGGGTGAAAGCACTTGCCGCTCATATTGGGATGAAATACACTAGTAAAATTGCCTACACATTTATCAGGGGAAAGTATCTAAAATTATCTTTTAAACATTTTCTGATGTTTATCCTGTCCTAAAAAATGTTTTAATGTTTTCAATTACTTTTTTTAATTTCTTTCGGGGGAAAGAAAAATAGAAATTCTGATTGGCGAATACATTTTTTTTAAATCATATATCATCATCTGGAAAAGAAAAGATAAAAACAATTTGTACAACTTCCTTAAGATTGAATAATTGTAGAAAAGCTGTAGCATTAAAATACAAATTATAGTATTAAAATACAATTTTTTTTAGTTTGCAAGTTCGAATATAGCAGGTTAGATACTAGTACTCTACCTACAAAAACATTACAAAAATGTTTCATTTCTTTTTCCTGACAGAAAAGTCGACAGTCATATGCATCAGTTAACCTCAGGAAGAAAAGAAACAACAAAACAAGGTGTAGCAGTTGACTGGTTTTCTTACCTGGCTCTTTCATTATTAAAAAAAGGCACAATGACATTTATTTTCTTTAATAAATACTACTGAAACTTTTTCTTAAAATCTTACTAAGGATTCTTACATAAACAATTTTAAATTTAAAAGTGTACGGTCAAGTTATAAAAAAAAGTCATGTACACAGTTTTATAACTTAAGGTATGTTTCATTACAGTACGAATTCTCAAAACAAATAAAATGAATTATGCGAGTGAGGTTAATTATATTTTAAAGTTATTAAACTTTTTTGAGGAATATACCAAAAAAAAAAAAAAAATTCAGTATAACCTTGTAATTTTACACTAAATTGTCAAATATTGTCACGTAGATACTCAAGCAAGTTGAATAATGTGATTTATTAGCAGACCAAGATCGGCTATACTTGCCTCAGAACATAGGAGTTTAATATTATTTGAGAGTATTCCAGAACACTGCTTTCGAAACATAAAGAATATTCTGGAAGGTTTTCGAAATTGCAGTAGAAAAAAGAGAACAATTAAACAAAATTTTAAAGAGAATTTTTAAATTTGTCAGCACTGAGCAACTCTCGTACCATTGACAAGCGTTTTACCTCTGCGCCATCGGTGTAATTAAGGGTGTGAAATATTAGTATAAACCATGTTTGTATTTGTATCATAGTGCTTAAAATCTTATGTAAAATCTTTGATAAGTCTATACTTTTTACATTGTTGTTATTGGCAATAAATCTATAACATCATCGTTACGCGATATAGATCTGTTTTATTTTATATTACATTTGTTATCATAAATGTTTCAAATTTTGAAAATTTTCTTTGAGCTAAACCCATAATTTTTGAAACACTGGTTTTATTCTTATGCCAGAACATACATATGACATTGTATCATATATTTCATATGGCGTTACATAGATTTCATATAAATCTATAACATGCTCATTTAATTGCATTTTATGTATACAATTGATTATTGACTGATTTCTTGAATAATAGCAAAGAAATAGAAACTGTGTAACGAAAAATTACTAAGATTGAACAGTGTTAAGAACTCGATCGTCAGGAAAATGCTTCAATGTCATAAAAGTGTGATACCTGTTTTATAAATAAATAATTTTTAGTAAAATAAGCCTCTCTAATTTTTCTTTGGTTGCTGAAAATGAGAAAAAGTACATAATCCTTAAAATAACAATTATTTACAGCAATCTTTATAAGCTCCATTGGAAAAATAATTTAATAATAATTCACACATCTATAATAGCATCTCTGAAAAAGCATGGTTATCTCAATTATTTTAAAACATTATTTATAACTATAGTAATAGACTATAGATAAATTTTTACTTAGCATTTTTGCTTCAATACTGAATACTTTAAGAATGCAAAATGTTCTCAAAAATAATTCCAAATAATCAATACTGTCCTATTTATATAAACAGTTTACGTGACATAATTTGTCATCCAGTGCATTCTGATACAATTGCTTAAAATTTTAATATTTGTTTTGTTTGCATCATACATATGAAGTTAGTTTTTATATAGAAAGAGAGCCCTTGTTTTGTTGGCGGTGGTTGAGAAAAGTGTTAATTACGTGATCAACCAGATGGCGCACCCTGTCTAAACGAACTATATAGAAGTTAGAATTTATGTTTGAACTTAGATCGAATATGTTCAAGAGGTGAGCGTCTCTATTTTGATTTTTAGAGTATATATTTTACTCAGTCACGATGTGTTGGTTTTGACAAATATATTTCTTTAAATGGTAACTGCTTCGAACTTGTTAATAAAAGTGTGCGGAAAAAGGAACGAAATGACTAAGACTTTCTTTTCAAAAAGTACGAATCGTCTAATTTATGGAGTCATAAAACAAAAAATGAATTGATTGTTTACAAGTTTGATATTATTTAAAATATTTACAAAATTTAATTATCGGATAAAATCTACAAGTTTAATTAGACTTTTGCTTTTGAAACCTTAGGAGAAAAGGAATACTTAAGGATTTAACAACATAATTTTCTGATTTGAAGCTTATTACTGAAAAGAACGGAAGCATAGAAAATTATGTTTTCCTTCTCTTCAATCACTTACGAATATATATATACGAATTTGTTAGAGACAAATAATTGATTAGAATCTATTTGTGCTAACTAACCTATCAGGTTCGAGTATGTATGTGCTTTACCTTTTGGCTAATTCTTTGAAATTGAGAAAATTGTCTTAAATTTCCCAGTATTATTTTACACTCAATGGAGGAAAAAATATCATACATACATGGAAGTTAGAATTTACTATGATGATTTTTTTTTTTTTTTTTTTTTTTTTTTAATTTAAAAGAGAAATAGATCCCAAAATTCTATTGAATAAAACGTTTGCAATAATTCTGAAATGGACAAAATTAATTGTATTTACTGCAAGAAACTTAACTTTTTTTTTTGTATCTCATATTTACAAGGTTTCTGGGACTATATTTTGTCTATTCTCCTTCTTTATTGTATTGGATGCGCTGTTGATTTCCTTTTGATACAAAACGCTTATTTAAAAAAAAAACCATACACACATTCCATTACCTAATAATATTAATAAATTATTTTTCTTTTTCGGAAGTCTAATGTATATTTTAGTGACATTCCAGCTCACTTATGTATCTAGTTGGCTTTTCTTTTCTTTCAGACGTTTATGTCTCTCATTTCATTACACTGTATCGAGAAAACAAATTTTTTGTGAAAGTATTTGTACGCATCATTGATTTATTAAGCATTCATTGCAAAGGTTGAAGTATCTTCAGAAGGGGGATTGGACTACTAAGTATTTAAATCAGTAACTTGAAATAATTATCAATTTGTGATAAAAAGCATGCAGGAATAAAAAGAGCATAAAATAATACTTAATAATTAACTTTATTGAATTATTGCTATATAAATTGAAATGTATTGTTATCTATACAAGTGATATAATATATTAAGTAATAAAAAAAATCTAATTTTTTCCTTCATTTCTTATACATAAACAGATGATTTTTTTTCCTGTTCAATAAAATGCGTGTGTTTGATCGACATATTTACTTATAATTATTGTATAAAATATAATCTTAACTTTTCACATATATCACACCTTAAAAATAGGACATGTTTCAACAACAAATGTATGCGTCAAAACACATGTTTAAATAATTTTCAATATATAAAATATTTTCTCTATATCTAACATTTATCTCCCAATATATATCTGTCAAAATAAAAACACAAAATTAAATAGTTTGTAAGAAGAAACTCCTCTTCCACCAATCTGAAGTGATTTCAAAATGCAACTGATCATCAGGACTCCTAGCATGCTGTAAAAGAAAACAAATTACATTTTACTCACTAAAATTTCAAGATTTTGAAAATAAAACATATGTTTTATCTATTATAGTTAACACTCTCATCTATCCATGTACAATACGTGTATAAAATATGTGGGACACGTGTATAAATATGTCATGTAATACTCGTTAAAACATTCATTCAGATAGACTAGCAAGAATGAAAACATAGTAATTTGTAATATACTCACAAATAAATCATTAAAAGTTAACATTTTATAAATATATAATATTTAACACCAATTATATATATATATATATATAAATATATTATTATTATTATTATTATTAAACATCAATGCAAATCACAAACTAGGAAGTTATCCCAATAATTAAAAACTGGAAAAATAATAAATCATTACCGCACATAAAAAAGATACATATCTAACCATTTAATATACTGATAAAACATTGTTAACAAAGAAAAAATTAATAAAAATAAATATTCACATTTAAATATAAAAGAAAAACATTATATACAATAGAAAATTCCTAAAGAAAATAAATTAAATGAAAAAATAAATTAACAACTACCAGAATTATCAAAAAAGATACAATTATCGAAAAAATGTAAAAAACCAAAATTTGAAGGAAAGTAAAAATAATGGAGCATAATATATTTAATGTGAAAACAAGGCTTAGTAGACCATCAGGCCAAGTTGCTCCAGAATTATTGCCAAACTATCCCCATCAACAAAAAATATAGTTGCAAAAAATTGTTATATATGTGGTGTGTGTGTGTGTGTGTGATATTTTAATTGAAGTGCAAAGTGGTTGACAAAGCTTTATGACACGAATGTGAGATGGTGAAAGAGAAATATGTAATTTTCAGCAAATCTGTCAAGAAGTCTTGCGCGTTCTCGGTTTCTTTTCAGGAAATATATGGCCTGAATGTAAAAAGTGGTAAAGGAAACCAAAATACATATTTTATCATAAAATAGGAGACTGTAAATATGCACCTTTTTGGTGATGTTTAGGTGAGCCAAAATAATTTTTTTCTGCTTGGGAATACCATTAGTATGTATTACTAAAAAAACCGTACTTGTTGAAATTTGTGGAGCTCTGATCGGACACGAATAAGCTGTAAGAAGTGACGACAGTAAACAATTCCTAACTAGATAAATAAATGCCGTATATGTAATGATATATATGAAAACGTACTGAAATCCATGTATGGACGACGTAAAACTTGTATTCATTTTGGTGGTCGCTCTTTTAAGCATCTACTATTAAAATAGTACTCGGTTAATTTGTTATATTTCATTTGGCCTGTCTTCAGTTTTATCTTTCAAATCTGTCTTAGCCAATGATGTTGAAAACGTAACACACATTATTAGGCACGTTTTCTATTGCAAGAAAAAAAAGTTTATTTTGGTTTTCATTATCATTGTTGGCAAACTGGCCCGGTATTTTCCAAACACACAGTGTATTAGATATTAAACTGAACCACAATGATAATAAAAATATTATAGATTATAAAGTAAGAAAGATATCTAAAACAAACGAAAAATTAGTGAAATAAGACAATTATATATATAATAATAATAGATATATAAATTTTGTCAAGTATAACTAGTCTTACATAAACATGATATTAAAAATAACATGACATAAACATGGTGTTAATTTTATTAAAGTAAAAAAAGTTTTTTACATCTGAGACAAGTTTCTTAACATGTAACTCTAGATTGTGATTATAATTATTACCATTATTTTCTTAAACTAAAATACCCTCAAAATATAGTGCTTTAATTTTTTTTTAACTATGCATAATTTAAATTTTACTCAAAGCATGAGAAAAGATATCCAAAGCATGCGAGAATTGAGTAGAAATTTAGTGAATTTTAAAACTATGAATAACTTAATTCAAAAAGAGTTATTGAAATCAAGAATTCAAACTCAATGGCCTTTATGAATTAAAATAATGAAAAGAGGAATGACAAAATTAAAACTTTTTAAACGCTTTTTGTTTTTTCAATTCAACTATCATACAATCAAAATTGTGATAGTCTAGAGTATTTTATTTATTTTTACAAAGATGAGAGCTTTCAAATATTTTTCTCAGATTACCAAATAACAAAATTGTCATTTAAAATCTACTATTGTTTTCTTAAAAATGAAGAGTGATACATTTAAAAAAAATAAATAAATTGCTAATAATCAATAAGAAGAATTCTTTGTAGTGGTATTGAATTTTTACTAAATTGCTATCAGAATTATATTTGTCAAAAATAAAAGTGTTTAGAAAATACAGTCTCTAGGTTCAAAAGTTCATACCGGTAATTTTCGAAAAGATCTGAATGTTCATGCTAAGTACTATATACAATAAGAAGCTTGGAATTATATTAATATTATTTCCTATAATATACAGTAATGTATTTTTGATTTAATTAGAAAAGAAAAAAAAAATGGACTTTTCCCATAGTTTAAAGTTTAGAGCTCTTTTTTATTAGTTTCACAGTGAAGCCGTTTCTGTAGAAGGTATGGAATTAAGAAATGTTGATTTTCAACAAATCAATGCAATGAAAAATGTATTCACTTCATGTTTCCTTATAACATAAAATAAACAGCACATTTTATATAAATACTATACAGTGCAAATTAATTTGGACAAACGATATTTTTTGGTAGATGTTTCTGAAACCACTTCAAAACGATTTTATCTACTTAGACTGAGTGTGAACTACCTCAAACCGGATTTATCTGCTTAGAGTGGGCGTGACTGATAGACCTAACTGGTTTTAATGTAGAAATACTTGCCTATTCTTCAGTTGTGAACCTTTGAATGAGGCAGTTAGTTGTTAGTGTTTACCCCAACTTGTTTTCACGTGTGCAAAAGTGGATATAACTCCAAGGAAGCATGCTAGGATTGTAGCTCTTATAGATCACATTTTTATGACAGTTAGAGAAATAGCTTCTGCAGTTGGTGTAGGCAAATCAAGTGTTTCAAGAATCCTTACTTCATTCAAAGAATGCGGATCAGCCTCTCCAAAAAGGAAAGGAAGATGTGGGCGCAAGCGGAAAACTACTTCAAAAACTGATAACATTCTAATAACAAAATTAATCCAAGGAAAACAAGCTCAGACCTTCAAAGGGATTTGTTGGCATAATGTTTTGATGTGAGTAGCTCAACTCTAAGGCGTAGACTGACCGTTAGGCAAGGAGACCAACGAAAAAACAATTTTTAACTCCTAACATGAAGAAAAAACGTTTAACATGGGCAAAAAAGTACAAATCGTAGACTGCTGACGACTGGAAGAAAGTAATTTTCAGGAACGAAACTCATTTTTTTGTGCAAGGATACATTTCAGATGTGAGACGAAGTGATTGTGAACCTTTAAGACAGGACCATATCCAACCGACTGTAAAATACCTGCTGAAGAAGATGTTTTGGGCTTATTTCACTGCAAATGGCACTGGAAGTGTAGTTCCTGTCCAAGACATGGTAATTCGACTAAATACATCGAAATATTACGGCATAAGATTGTTTCTTTCATGAAAATCTTTCATGGAACATTTCAAATCGGCATGGCTCCTTGTCACAATTCAAAACTGGTAAAGACTTTTATGCTGGAAAATCAAATTAAAATGCTTGATTGAACTGGAAATTCACCAGACCTAAATCCCATTGAGAATTTGTGGAATATTGTAAAGAGGCGTTTAGGTAAGATGGATAGTACAGCAAAAGAATGCATAATAAGCAATGCAATTCATGTGTGTTTTCAGGATGGTGAACTCAAGAGCATGTTTACTAATCTAGTGGAGTCAATGCCAAAACGTCTGCAAGAGGCCATTTCTGCTAAGGAAGGACATACGTCATACTAGAAAGTGTATTGTAAATGTATGAATAAAATCATAGTTTTCCAAAAAAAAGTTTTTTTTTTTTACTTTGTCCCAATTAATTTGAACAGGTATATATATTATAAGGCATATTTACTAACGCAATGTGAGCCTATAGTGGTGATACATCTCTTCGATCGATCAGACTAAACAAAACATGAGTGCTCAAAGTGAATCAATAGTGCTCAAACCTCACTTTAAAGGAGCCTCACAAAATGTAGAACTTGTCTGGAAACAGAGGTTGCTTCCATTCTCACATGGTGCATAAATATGAGACTTTTTTCTGTTCTGGGATTGGAATACTTAGCTATCACCTCCCTATTAGGCGCAGAGAAATTTGTTCTTTTCTTATAAGATGTCTGCTGAAATTTATTTCAACCACTGGTTTCCTTGGAAGTCTAAAGATGAGGATAGTACAATAGACCAACGGTTGAGATGTTTGGCTCCTTGTAAATTATTTTCATTAAGTTCAAAGACATGATAAATCTTCAAAAATTTAATCCGATTTCAAAACTAAAACTCCATTGCTGTGTTATGATTAATGAAAAGCTCGAAACATTTAATCAATAGTGCCTGAGAAATGTAAAATGACTTGTGCTTAAAAAAAGCCCGATGCAATGTGAGTGGAATATACAGATTTATTGAAAATATTATTCCACATAAATCAGATAGAATCTGAAATAAAACACAGAAGCGTCAAACATGGGGTATGAAATATAAAAGCCAATTAAACATGACGCAGCACAATTCAGCCAAATTCCAATTTTTTATAGAATATGATTTCTTCATTGAACCAGTTAATGTTCATTATTACTGTGTTTACCGCTATTGATTTACAATAAAAACGATTCCCTGTGTATATTGCGAATATGTGTGGAATTTATATAAAGTGAACATATTGAAAAACTTGCATGTGTTTACAATTGTTTGTCACTCAACTATTCATTCCATTTTTTTAAAAAATAATTGTTACTGTTTACGGCTATCATTGCTATTTATAAGTTGGTTTTCTGAAAACTTATATTATAATTTCTACAAATGTTTTGGTCCGCTTTATATAATTGTAAATAATACATTAAACTTGTTTAGACAAATGGATCATGTATGAATATCTTAATGCCAAGTGTGCTATGTGATGTAATTTGAAAATTTACTTACTAGGAATTCGTTGCTGAGGCATTATGGCACGATTATTAGGATTCTTGGGATAAGAAGGCGACCTTCCATTTGGAATATGCCCATTCATTTGAGATTTCCCCCTCGCTCCATTTCTGTGAGGGTGATTTCTGGAAAAAGAGGGTTCTCTCGATTCTCCGGATGATTTTTTCTTCTGATTTCTAATGTTGTGTGGTCTTTGGTGACGCATTTCCCGTACATCACTACCGCTGTCATCGCTGTCATAGTCACACGATTGATATTTACGTGTCCTTTTCTCGAAATCTCTTGCTTTTTTGCGTACATTTTCTTTCAGTTCTTTTTGAAAGTGGGAAGTAGAAAAGAGATTCGCTTTAGATTGTCTTTCAGAGTCCATCTTTCGAATTGGATCGTACTCTCGAGAAGCTTCTTTCCTTCTTTCTAAGGCATAGTATGAGTGGGATTCAAATGTGCGACCACTATTTGTCCGGCACAGCTTAGTGTGCTGTTCGTATTCTTCCATGGAGTCATCAAGAAAATGAGATCCATTCATGTCTGTTGGCAACGTTGTACCATTCTCTTTTATTCCGTTTTCGTGTATGTTTTGGGAAATTGAATGCTGCTATAAACAAAACAAAAAAAAGGAGTCATTAATGAAAATATTAGTAATGAATTAAAGTAAATAAGAAATCAGTAGATAAATATATATATATAAAAAAAAATAATGCAAAGTTTGAGTTTAAATTTGTTATGAGGCACAAAATTAATCAATAAAAATAGAAAAGATACTTTGACACTATTAGATATATCTAACACATATAACATTACGGTTTAAATTTCCGACATTTTTATTGATATATATTAATTAGTTAAGAATGATACATTCTAATTCACAACTAAGGCTCCTGAAAGCAAAAAAATGTATATCTACAGATTAGAATATTTTTAATGAGGGATAACACGAATTCCCTTTCTGTTATAGTTAATATTGAATGTTGAAAGAGATAAATAATGAGAGAAATAATTGTTATGTTAAAGAATAATCTCTTCATTTATTAACGAAATATAAAATATGTATAACATCCTTGGAATATAAAAAGGAAAAGTAATCTACAAAAATACTAAACTACACGAGAAAACTATACTTCCACTTATTTCGTTAAATGCAATTTATCTCATTTTTGTTAAAATCAAATTACGTCTTAAAAGCATAGTAAACATAAAATTTTATAAGCATGGAAATTACTTACATGCACAGTTTCATACTTAAAGTAATTTTATTAGAAGAAATATTTAAAAGAGTTTATAAAAAATTTCTCTTTTTTTCAAATTACTAAACATTTAAGTAAATGAAATTTTTTCCATGATAATTTAATTATTCTCTACTTACCTTATCTCTTGCACTCTTTTGTGATTCAACTGTTTTTGACAACATCGATTTGGGAATAGAAGGCAATTTGACATCTTCCGAAGAAGACATTTTCTGGCTTTCTTTCCTTGAAATCTCGTAAGACTTTGAACCAAAACTTTTGTTGCAAAGACTACAATGACTTTCATTACCATGAATGCATTTAGATCTGCAATAATAAACAATCATTTTTTCTACCTTCATTGATGAATCAAAACATTTCCAAAATTAAAAACAGATAAATAACAATAACTTAATATAACTTTTTAATATACTACATATATTATTAAGCTCAGTTTAAACTCCCTCAAAACAAATTGAAATTATGAAAGATATTTTTAAATTTTTTCACGTATGATTTTAAAAGTACTCATTGTGTATAATATCCTAATCTATATAAATCTATCATTAAATTTATTTATAACTGAATTCAACTTAAAAATGCAACCATATCTTTAAGCAATTTATCTTCACACATTTTTTGTGCAATATTATAACCATACAGTTTTTTTTAAGTGAACGCATTATATCATTATTATTATAAAATAAAAATTAAATATCTACCGAAGGTAAATTTTTAAGAAGTCAGTTTATAAAAGTAGTAAACTATAAACACATTTTGCATATTTGTAATGAATATTAGTAAAATATAGTACATTGCATAATAAATACGTTTCAATATTTGAAATTAGTAAATTTATTTTACCTTCCATTTTTATAGTAAACATTGCTATGCGGAGATATTCTCTCATTAGAGATTTGATTTTTTCCATCCATTTGTTTGCAATCATCACTGGAGGATCTTCCTCCTTCCGGTTCAGGTCTTGTTGGACTTATGCCTTGGTAATCTCTAGTTTGACGCTTGAGCCATTTCTTCATTCCTGTGGGCTGCTGCCATTTTGATGAATCTTCAGTCAAGTCTTGTCCGTTTCTAAAGGATTGTACTTTCCCATTAACTGGCTCCGAAAAGCCATATTGCACATTTGGTTTGCTTTTTGACAAATTGTCAGCAAAGTCGGTGATTTCATGTTTTGGTACCTGGTTGTAGCTTGCTTCATTAGAATCAGATTTGTCTTGTAAATTTAAAATCCGCAGCTGATGTCGTATATTAACTTTTTCCTTATCACGTTGTTTCCGAAATTCTTCTTCAACTTTATTCATCCATTCTATTTCTTGTTGTCTTTTTCTTTCACGAGCTTCCACTTCCCTGGCCAATTTTTCTTCGAGTTTTTTCTTTTCTTCTTGTCTAACAGTACTTTGATACGAAAATTTTTTTCGGCTACTAGATTTTTTTAGAACTAGTTCACTATCAGTGTTAACTTGAATGTCCTCAGGAACTGGGGATCGATTCTTTGATGGAGTAGTATTTGACCTGTATTCCGGAAGATATATAACATGTCCTTCAGTTGATTGACCAGGGAAAGATTTCCTCCATTCAGTATTAATATTTTGGCTGCTGTGCGCTGCAGTTAATTTACTTCTCATTCGTTCTTGATGAACGGCTTTTGATTCGGAATTGCTTCTTCGAATATGATCTAATATGTACAGTTCAGGGGATTCATTATCAGTTTTAATATTGTTTTCAACATTTAAATTATTGATGAAATTTGGAAGACTTCGGCTTAAAGACCAATTAGGATCTAATCCTTTGCTTTCATCCATAGGAGGTTTTAACCGCAGACCTAGAGCTTTCTTTAAATTTCTTAAGCTATTAAAATGCTGACCTTCTGCATTTTTATAGCTCTTCTTTCTTCTTCCTTTACTTCTAGTTTTATCTTTATCAGAACTTATTGGTTCATCAATACCATTTCTTTGGTCCGTTCTTGGAAGTGACCTAGACGGGAACATCAAATTTGGCATAGAAAACTTTGCTTGCGCACTTATTTTATTTGAATTAGATAAGTTGTTTCTATTTTCCAATGGTGAATCATCGGTTCCACATTCACTATCATCAGCAAGATCATGTTGAGGAATCCACATGGCACTAGATTCTTCTGCTAGAAGAGGTCCTGATGGGGTATTGCACATATTATTATTCATCAGAAGAACATCATAGCTTTCATTAAGCAACATAGGGCTGCCTGCATCCGGTGATATACCTGAGTCACCACTACGATCCTGAATCAACCTGCGAGGTGCTACCGGTCTGTTGATGCGACAGATCTTTTCTTCCATGATATCATCAGCATCATCGCTACTTACATCTGATCTCTGCTGGTGAGATTTAAAAAAGTCTAAATTTATTGATTTCCATACATCTGTGGGAGAAAATCGAGATATTTCTACAGGTCTTCGAGGTAACGTGGGTCGAAGTTGAAGATCGATTTCCATTTCTTCTTCTGATCCAGAAGAAATTGAAACGGCCCCGTCAGGGATAATTGTAGGAATTGGTTCATGCATGAGTGAGTCCCATCTACTTTGCCTACTCTTCGAATCATGGAAAATCATATCAACTGGACTTTCATTGTGATGTTTATTTTCAATTTGCACTGGTCTTTCATAATTTCTTACTGGACATTCATTTCGATATTCTTTCCAATTTTCCGATGTTCTTTTGTAAATAGGCATTTTTCTATTAAAATTATGAGAATTAGAATGTTCTGTAACAGATCTTTCTGGATCTTTTCCATATTTGCCGTACCTAGTATTCTGTTGGTCAAAAGTACTATTTTGATTAAATGGAGGAGGAGTTTTGTAACTGAGAGGAGTTGAAGTATCCACTATAGAAGACTCGTTTCTTCCTTGAATTTTATAAGCACTGATATCTCTGGGATGTTTCATAGATAATTTGAAAGAGGAATTTCGACATTCTTGTCCTCTTTCTAATCTTTCAGACCGTTTTTTTGCTGCTTCAGCTATGGCATCTTTCAAAGCTGGTCCTGTTTGTTTGGTTTCATTTCCACCACGAGGTACATTACCTCCATCTCTTCCATCTGGAACATAATTGGCACGGCGTAAACTATTATTTCTATAGCACCTATCATTTCTATTTTCTAAGCATTCTCTTAGCCTTTGCTCTTCACATCGATCTAAAGATTTACACCGCTGTCTTGGGTATTTTTCCGCAACAACTTCTTGTGGCTGCTTCGTAAATTTCCATTTATCCACTGTGCGTCTATTTTTTTCATAATTTTTACTCAGAGCTCTAGAATTCCTGATATCTTCATTGCATCTATTGTAATCGGGTGGTGGTGGAGGAGGAGGGGGAGGCATTTCTTCAGGAGGAATCGGGGGTAAAGGCCTTCTTGGAGTATCATTGTAATCGTAATGAGAATAGCTACTATTAGGCCTCTGAATTTCCTCCTTGTAATGAGAAGGTGTTCTACCTAGAGTTCTTGGTAGTGTGTTTGACTGAGGTGGCTCTGGCGCCCGCTTCTTTTTTCTAGATTTAATTTTTGCTTTACTAGGACTTACTGCTATGATACTTCGTTTGCAAAAATTTCCTCCTAGATCTCCTCTTCCTTCAATTTCCGAATCATCTTCCTCTGAGTCGTTATCATTTTCACTCATCATCATGCGGACAATGTCAGGGTCGCTATGCGATTTTCGATGCCCATACATTGTCTGAAAGGAAGTATTTTCCACCGTCGGCTGTAAGGAATGGCATTTCTTTTGAAGCAACTGGACAAACTCGGATTCAGTGTTAGAAATCGGAACCTTCCTCCCACTGATCGTTCCACCATTTTGCAGAATATTTCCATTGTCTGTACTCCGCAATCGCTGTGAAACATTAGATGGAACTGGAAGAACGCGATTTTCAGGGCTAGCGAATTTAGCGACGTTGAATTTTTTCCCTCGTCCTTCTTTCTGATGGCCGTTCAGAAGCGATGGAGCAAAGCGAGATACAGATTGTGAATGCGAATTCCCCATGGATTTCTTTATGTCTCTGTAAGAGAAGAGAAACAAATTATGCTTTTGTGCTTTATATATACAAAAAAATCAACTAAAAATGGTAATAAAAATTACATGCTATATAAAAATATCACTTCATTTTAAAAAAAATTCGTTCACATAATTAACACACACGCGCGCATATATACTGCTGTTTGTAGAAAATGCAACACCATGAAAGAATCATCAGAATCAAATGAAATTTAATGCAGAAACGACTTGTACTGATACAAATAAATGATGAAATTTTCAAAACAAAAGAAACAAATTAAGCGTCCGAAATCAGTATTTGGTGCAGCCACCATGCGCTGCAATAAGTGCTGCTATACGACGTGGCATGGAGTCAAACAGATGTTGAATATCTGCTTGAGGAAGAGAATTCCATATCGCTTGTATGCGCAACCAAAGTTCGTCTAAATCACGCACAATGTATGCCTTTAAAAGCGAATATATATTCCTGGAAAAGATTGTTCTCATATGGTTATAACCAAAAAGAATCTGTTCTAATTTTCTCATTGCCGGGGAAATAAGATTTGAAAGATAAACTACTACTATGTTAATTGTAACTTAGTCAATACTTGAGTTTTTATAAGAAAGGGAAGTGTTCTATTTTAATAATTTCGTAACTTATCATACTTGATGAAGTTGACTTAGAATTAAAGTTTAGTTTTACGGACGTGTGTGAGATGTACATATTAAACTTTACTCTCTTTGAGTGCAGTTCAATCTGAATATTTTAATAGTTAATTTAACTTAATCACTTTAAGCATGGACCACCTATGTAGTGAATTCAAAGAGGATCCTTTCGTAATGAATCTCAAGTAACTTTATTTGCATTGGTATGGGAATAAAATAGTTAAGGCTGTCGAAATGGGATGGATTTAAAACATTTTGTTATTTCAGTTAATTATATCTTTTCTTTACGGTTGTTTTCGCATAAAATAAAAGAGCAGTAATCAAACTCGAAAAAAAAAGTTTCAGAAGCTAAAATGTCTCGATTTCGATATAAATGGATGATATTATAACAAATACATCCATTTATTACACTGTGTATTTAAAACTTAGAAACTTTACATAAACGCACCATTTTCTCTTTAACAAGTAATGTGAAAAACTCATTTAGCATTACAGTATAAAAGATGAAACGAGGAGCACATTTTACACCAGAAAAAAAAAAATTAATTCATACAGAAATGAAATGAACAAATGTTGCTGTTAATAGGATAGCGAAGTCAGAATATTATATAAGTATTGAACATTTTTCATTCTTAAGAAGTATTCTGTTTTGGTGTCTTATTCTTTAACATTATTCGAAGATAGTCTTTATTGTATAGACCTTTGAGCACTTTTCAGATAATTTAAACCGAATTGTTTTCTTTTGATTTGTTTATTTTATTCTTGCATAACTGTAGTACGAAATCTATAAGAGGTCGCATGTAATCTATAAGAAGTAAGTACAAGACATGAATATTTTATATGAGTTGAAAATATTTGTCATTTTATGATTTTCAGGAACTGGTAACTCAAATGTTCTTAAGCAAGCTGCTGTACCTGTAATGTCTTACGAAATGTGCCAAAAAGCTTACGACACTATTAACATATCAAGAAGTATGATATGTGCAGGATATCCAGAGGGGGGACATGATTCTTGCAAGGTAATTAATTGAGTTTGTATTTATGTTTTCGGACAGTACAATTTTGAGACTATGTGAAAGAGTTGAAATTCTTTCTCATGGTTAGTATTCTACGCAATATTCAGTGACAATACTGAACCAGAGTTTTCTGTTGAATAAATAATATATGTCATAAGAAGCTGAAATGTGTGATAGCAAAGTTTTCTTAGCCTTCTTTAGTGCCCTCATGTTTCAAAGAATATATATTAGTATGACTCCCATTTTTAAACCTGAATAGAGGAAAAAATGTCTAAATTATTCTGATGGAGAAAATAGTTATAAACTCTATTGCATTCTGATACAAATATATTTATGATTAACTATAAATGAAGTGTCCTAACGAGTGTAACCATAGAAAGAAGATTAAATTTTTGATAAAAGGATTTATTTATTTTAAACATTTAAAGTTATTATATTCATTTGTGTTTGTAGCTATTATTTATATAATTTAAATAAGTTATGAATGTAATAATGATTTTGAAACACAAAAGCTATTCAAGTATTTATCATTAAAATTATTGTAAAATGCCCTGATAGGGTATAAAAGAAAATGATGTGGATTTACGACACGTTGGAATCGATATTTTTAATTGCTTTCATAAAAACTGATATTGCTCTTAAGTGCTGAAAATTATTTTGAGTTTCATAAATTTCCACCCTAGTAAATAGCTTGTTTTAATTTCTCGATCTCATTTAAAATTTCTAAAAAGCAGAAATAAACTGTACAGAATATAGCTACTTTGGAATTAGTTGAAGTAATAAATCATAATATCTTGTAGTTTGATTTAACAATAATTTGGAGTAAATTTGAGAATTTAGTTTTATTTATTTATGTTAAATGAAAAAAAAAATCTGATTAATACATATTTATAATTAATATGAAAGCATTGTAGATATTAAATAAAAATGTTAAAAAAAGAAATGTATATCAAAAATTGTTTCAAAATGTCACATACACAGGTTAAAAAAGTTCTTACAAAAATTCTTCAAATTCCAAATTTTAAGCAAAAGTTGTTGAATATTAAAAATCTAATAAGCTTATAAAATATCTACCGCTTATTTTTGAATAAAATGGTATAATATTATTATATAGTGCCATTTTGTAAGTATCTTAAACAAAGATAGAAAGTGTAGCTTAATACAATTGTTATATATACTGCTGTTTGTAGAAAATGCAACACCATGAAAGAATCTTCAGAATCAAATGAAATTTAATGCAGAAACGACTTGTACTGATACAAATAAATGATGAAATTTTCAAAACAAAAGAAACAAATTAAGCGTCCGAAATCAGTATTTGGTGCAGCCACCATGCGCTGCAATAAGTGCTGCTATACGACGTGGCATGGAGTCAAACAGATGTTGAATATCTGCTTGAGGAAGAGAATTCCATATCGCTTGTATGCGCAACCAAAGTTCGTCTTTGGAAACTGCAGGACGCGGATCACGAGCGAGACGCCGACCAACCATATCCCACACGTGCTCAATAGGCGACATATCCGGTGAATAAGCAGGCCAAGGAAGAAGTTGCATGCGTTGTGCTGAACAGAAGTCTCGAACAGTCCGCGCAACATGTGGGCGTGCATTATCCTGCTGAAAGATAGCTCCAGGGATGCCTTGAAGGAAAGGAACGACTTCGGGCTGTAGCACTTCACGGACGTACCTGTTGCTATTGAGATTACCCTCAATTCGTATCAAATTGGATCGTCCATGATACGAAATCGCACTCCAGACCATAACTCCGGGTGTTCGACCACTATGTCGTTCAATAATACACTCAGGAAGGCAGCGTTGACCGGCATAACGTCTAACACGAACACGGCCATCATGGGTCCACAAATTGAAGCGTGATTCATCTGAAAAGACAACTTGGTGCCAATCAGCTCGCCTGTCTCTGTGCTCAAGAGCCCACTGCCGACGCAGCAGTCGATGATTCGCCGTGAGGGGAATCCTGTATAAAGGCACCCTTGCACGCAATCCACGGCGCAGCAGACGACGACGAATTGACGAAGCCGACAATTGTACACCTGTAGCAGTAGACCAACGTGCTGCCAGCTGCCTGGAGGAAGCTGTGCGATCATTCACCGCCATGCGGAGCAGGTGTCGATCATCGCGCTCTGACGTCACTTTCTGTCGTCCAGTGCCTGTTTTTCGAGTTGTTCGGTGCTCGTCGGTCCACTGCTTCCAAACTCGCATCACTGTGGAACTGTTCCGCTGCATACGAGCTGCTATTGCGCGATAGGAAAATCCTCCTTCTCGAAGGCCGATTATCCTCCCTCGTTCAAACTCCGTAAGTTGCTTGAATTTCTTATTCTTCCGTCGTGGAGGCATACTCAGGTCTCACTAAACGTTTGCCACTAACAAATAATCATAGTCTTTTTTCAACGTCCCGCTACAGCACTTTATTTATACGCTTTCAGCATCAATTCAGAGGGCGCTGCGCGCGCCGCGCACGCGCGATGGCTCTGAAACTTTATTAATTTGCATAATATCCTATAATTGACATTTGCTGCGAATTTCATTTGATTCTGATGATTCCTTCATGGTGTTGCATTTTCTACAAACAGCAGTTTATATATATAAAATAGTATTATTAATATTAAAATAGACATACTTTAATATAAAACCATAATAAATAACAAACTATAGCAAATAACAACCAAAATAAAAATTAATAAAATTAAAACTATTAAAGTACAAAATTAAATTAAAAAGATAGAACAAAAATTTTACTAAGAAACTATTAATAAATGGAGATAATGTAATTCTAATATTGACTCAGACTTGAGACTGAGAATAGTGTGTTTATATAAGTATTACGATAGAACAATCATAACATCAGTGAATTACATTCTAACAAGATAATATATTGAAAAGTTTTTTCTAACAAAACTTTTGCATTACCTTTGTCTTTAAGCTACCGACAGATTTGGTTGTATAACAAAAGCAATTTTATTTTTTATTTTTATTTTTTATCCTTATCGCTCCTCACCTTAGAATCCTTACTCTCGAGCGCCAACTCTGACACTGCGGGTTTTGTGGGGGTATCATCTCAAACCCCCCCCCCCCCTTATAAGACACCATCTACAGGTGGGCGTAGAGATAACAAATATAAAACCAAAAATTAAACAGAAATCCCTATTTAAAACAATCATTCCACCAAAGAAAAAAAGAAAATATAAACAAAAAAAAAAAATCATTTAAACCAAAATCTGGAAAAATCCACTGAAATAGATTTATTCGTTTCCTTGCACATTTGATAAATAACTGGCAACTAAACAAGATGAATTATAAAATTTATGCCTCTAAAATCAAGCAAAAGTTATGCTCTAAAATTTACTTTCAATACGGAGCAATAATGCTTTTTATCGAGAAAGACTAAATCTCCCAATCACATTTGATTCATTCATTGATTTTACGAAACTAAAACAATATTTACTTAAGTTTATAAATCCTACCGAATTTAAAATTATTTTTTAAAAAAATTTTAAGCCATTAAAAATAATTATAATAAATATATTTAAAATTTTTAACAATAATAAATAAACATTTTAATTATAATTAGAACTGAAACATTCGTAATAAAAAATATGTTAAAGGTAAGTCTCCATGTAGTGGTAAAGGTTTTAATTTTAAAAAAAAATTTGTTTAGTTAACTAAACCAAGATTTATCATTATGAAACTGTTTTAGATGTAATCTATTTTTAAAATAAAAAGCAACCACATAATTATGTATGCAAAATATAAATGTATAATTAATATACTATACATTATATATATATATATATATATATATATATAAATCAGAAGAATAGAAAAAAACTAAATATTAAGAAATTTGAAAAATTGTTTGAAACGGGTTTAAAAAAAAAAACCTGAGAATTTTTGGAAAATACAAAAAGGAGAATTTTTATTTTTATTTAATATTGTAACAGGCTTTAGACTGCTTCACTTTCTATTCTGAAAATTGCAGGCCAAACTATCCCCATGAATAAAATATGTTATTGAAACTCGTTATAACACAGAAGATATAACATTTATGTGCAAACAAAATCTTATAAAACACATATTATAATCACTAAATCATTTTTAAAAAAATGATTTAGAACAAAAAAAAACAAAACACTTCTGAATTAAACATACACACACACACACACACACGCATATATATATATATATATATATACATATAATTAAAATTTCTACGAACACATTCATGTTTTAAATATATAGAATTTCTCTTTAGAAAATACTTTTTTATACCTGTAAAAAGAGTTCAGACAGTTGACATTTCACACACATTATTCCATTTGAAACGAAACAAAAGTGGTATATATAACTTTGAAACTTATTTCCATATTTCCACTAAAAACGGCTCCATTCATAGAACCGATTCCTTGATGCTAATAATTCAAAATTAAATTTAGGCCCCTTAATTAATTAGGTTTGGAAAAATAATATATATATATATGTATGTATGTAAATATATATACTACGGTTCTTCTAATAATAAGAAAAAGGCGTTTAAACTTTACTTTTAGATAAACTAATCGCAATATTATGTCTTAAAATTTAAAATGTCTTCTCGTGAAGAAATAAGAAACGAAACGAAATACACATATAATCAACAAACCTATTTCCCCCTATTAAGATAGTGCAGTTATTTTTCTGTGTTACTGTATTAATCTCAATTCAAAATATTTTTATCCTTTCACTACAGTTAATTATATTAAATTAAAAAACTGAATCGGGCAGTAATCTTTTACTTCTAAGATCAAAAATTTTTAGTTCAATGCTTGTCTCTTTAATTTTATTTTCATGAAAAAATTTATTAGAATTCAAATTAACTCTCTGACTGTTTATTCTTCAATTTCCGCTGGTAATTCAAATGAAGCTGAATTTGTTCATCCTTTGATTTTTGCGGTACCTTTTATTGAGGAGTGCATACCAAAATATTCTTTCTAAAGAGCACTTTTTTGTGATAACATCTGGAATAGGATTTTCTAAGAATATAGATTTTCAGGATCTTAAATCTATATAAAAAGTCATAGTTCAATTCACAAATGTATACAAATTAAAAATATGCGAAAAAAATCCTGAATTTCTTAAGTGATATTGATCCATAAATTGAGCAGTCCAAGGGTTAAGAACATGGTACGAAAATATGACAAATTGGTGACCCTAATTTTCGTCGTAATATTCTACAGGAGTATTGTTATAAGCTGTGCCGGAATTAGGCACATGTAGCAGCTGCACCCGTACAAGGAAGAAGGCTCCTAAAGAGAAGCACTTGGAAGAAGGCTCTTAAATGCTGTTCCCAAGGGATTATATTTTAAAAATTTTCCATGTGAATTTAACTATTGCACGGTTTGGCAATTAGATTTTGACTTACTTAGATCCCTAGATCGCTGCTCAAAATCATGAACATTCGAATGAAAAGCAGAGATGACTGTTATTTCCAACATGCTTATGTTAATTTACTTGTGTTTTCACGTGTATGTTTTTGTGGCAATAGGTAAGAATGCAAAAAATAATGTTCAGATTATTCGACTGTAAAATTTAGAAGATTTCATTAACAGACTCTTGACAAACGTGTTTGGATAACCCTGTCAATTGTCTTATGTTGACTCTTTGTTTATTTCTATAGGTAATTTTGAACCTTTGTATTTGTATAGTGAAAGGATTTGCAATGTTAAGTTTTCGTGTACTTGTAGTCTATTTTGTTAAATATTGTTTAATGAACTATTTGAATTTTACTGTCAAATTTTAATAATTATTTTCCTATGCAACAAATTATTAGGTTTTTATTATTTTATGTAAGATTTTTGGTTGGAAAAAAACTTGGAAATATCGGACACAAGGGCATCCAAGCAATTGATATTTCATTACGTACTTGCATTCTTTATATAAATAATAATTAGTATACAGTTTACAGTATCTTATGCTTGCACATGTTATGTGTTAAAAATAATATTTTTGTTATGTTCTAGTTTAAAAATGTAAAAGTAACTGTCGGCTGCAAGAAAGAGAATTATGAGAAAACAAAAATTAGAAAAATGAAAGTCAGTGTCACGGCTATTTGTTAAATGGCTAAGATCAGAAACATCAGGGAACGGAGGAAGTGCGGAAAAGATCATATCTATTATTGTTTCACATACTGACGATACAACGCTGCATTTGATATTTACCCTTTCAATGAACGACATATCTCAGAGAAGCAAAAATTAGGAGCCACTGAAAAAAGAAAAATCTGTAGCTTAACAAAATATTTTACTGCGGCTACCCAAAAATTATTCAACAGAAGACGAGCCTGCACAAAGTGCAGCTTCACAAATCGATTATTCTGGACAAAATGCGTGCTCTACTATTCCAGATGAATTCTTATGTTCCATTGTCACTCATGGTCCAGATCGACGTGACAACATTAACTTTAACACATTGAAAGCGGACGATTCAGGGTGAAAATTTACAAAGAACTGGTTTTATATTAAGCAGATTGATAGAGAAATTTTTAAAAGAAAATGAATTTTATATTCCATTAATAAAAATGCAATATTTTGCTTTCCTTATATGTTTTTTAGATAAAAAATCACATTATCTATCCAGCCCACAAAAAAAGATTTCGTGATTGGAAGCATCTTCATCTAGTTATCTCCCTACTCGAAAATTCTTCGAAGTACCGAAATTCTTTTGTGAAATGGAAAGTGATGAACGAGAATCTAAAATCAAGAAAAGCAATTAATGATTGTATAGTTAACTCAGTTTTCAAGAAAATGATATAGCATGAAATACTGATAGTAATACTGGATGCTATTCTATTTTATGCCAAAAATAATATTGCTCTGGTTCAAATAAAATTATTTGAGATCCAAAATGCGGCATTTTTTTAAAATTTGATTGAATTTTTTAGCCATTGTAATATTACTTTAAAGAAGCATGTTGAAAAACATAAAAAAGGCTCAGATTTTTTTTATCTTACCCTAACTATTAAAAATGAAACAATAAATTAATTGGGGACAAAATAAGAAATGAAATCATATGCAGAAAATTAAGATATCAAAGTATTACATCAGTTTATTCGACTGAGCCCCTGATGTTTCACGAAAAGAGTAGATGAGTTCGATAATAAGATATGCCCTCGTTGAATGAAATGGAAAGGTAATGTTTGAAGAAAACTTCATCAGTTTATTTCGTCGCATGAAAAAAAAAGGAGCTGGTTTATCGACTGAAGTCTTAAATAAAGTATAAGTCGATAAACTGGATATTCAGGATTCAAGAGGGCCAATATGGCTCGCAAATATAAGGGAATAAATGTAAGTATTTTAGAAATTAATAATTTAGCAATATATTCCCGCCTTGTGCAGCTCATGATCTAAATATAGTTGGTGTCAACAATACGTCTACAACTCTAGATTTTTTTTTTTTTTTTTTTTTTTTTTTTTGGTACAGTGCATTTAATTTTCCTCGTCCTCAACAACTCGTTAGGGCATTTTAATGAAATGCCTAAAATTATAGCTTAAAAGTTTTTCTGGTACGAGGTAGTCATCAAAGGTCAGTGCAGTAAAGGCGCTGTATTTACAATTACCTGAAGTAATGAAATGACTGCAAACAATTTTTCAAATCCAGAAGCTGTAGCAAATGCAAAAAGTGTAATTAATTATAGATTTATCTGTGTTCTTTCGAAATGGAATAAAATTCTACATTACACCAATTGAACAAATAAAGTATTACAACAGAAAAATTCGTCAATAGATTGTGGAACAAAATTAATTGCTAGATTACGCAGTACATTTCAAGGACAAGACAAGATTTTTAACAAAATTTCCAGAAAGTACAAAATTAACCTGAAGAAATGCGTATACAGAAGGAATTTCTTTATAAACGAAAGAGAAGAGTTAGGATAATTAGAAACAGATGAAATACAAGATGAAGAAATAACCTGACACCTAAAAAATTATTTGAAATACAAATTTTCTGTGTTCTTGACACTCTGTTGTCTCAAATAGATCAGCGTTGTCAAAAAATGAAAACTATCTGTGGTTATTTTTGCTTTATGGTTCATCTTTAAAATACAAGAGTGATGCTGATTTTTTTTAAAAAAAAAATCGGCTTCAGATTTCACTTTTTAAAATTTGAAATCATAGATGAAATTGAAAATTTTAAGTTGCAAGAAATGAATCTTAAACAAAATACAGAAACTGCATCTCCGCTTCATATTCCACATGCTCTTCACGATGTTGGTTTAATAGAGTCTTCCCATTTCTATTGTTTAGTGAGAGAGAAGTTTTAGCACATTGAAATTAATAAAATATTAGCTAAGGTCAGCTATCAAACAAGAATGATTATCCCATATTTCTAGTATTTCAACAGAATACAATATCGTTCAAAATATTAATTACGATAGTATAAATAAGGAATTTTCTGAAATGAAAGCCAGAAAAGTGAAATTAAACTAAACCTTATTTAATATATATTGTACTGTATTTGTTTTATTATTTTCCCAAACCTAATTAATTAAGGGGCCTAAATTTAAATTCTTGCTCTGGGCACATAAATGATTAGTTTTGGCACTGATTACAAATACAGCCATTCAGAAAGAACACAACAGAGTGCGTGTGTGTGTCTATATAAATTTCCTTCAATAATTTCAATACGTATTTTTAAGGCTTTCAAGATTTATAACAGTGGCTAAACAATCAAAGCCTTTTTTCCAAATAATGAAACTTAAATTTCATTAATACAATTGTTTCGAACTCCTATAATGTGGAGAGCAAATGAAAAAAACTTGGATTGTAACTGGGGAGCGTAAGCAAACAGATGGGCAGTAGTTCCCTAGTTAATTAATAATTTAATGAATGATTATGTGTAATTAAATACTTACTACTACTATCATTATATGTATCATTACTTAAAAGTATGACTGACTATTTTCTAAAAGAATATTCCAATCTCGTTTCTCCTTTTAACACTAGAAAAGGTATTTATTTTATTTCATAATATTCCATTTTACACTAATAATTCGATGAGACATATTAAAATTTAGTAAATAAAATAGCTACAAAATTAGTTTTTCAATGTTTAATGCTTATAAATGATGAAAGAATGATCAAAATTATTTTAGAACAAAAAAAATACGTTGGGAGAGATTTAATATCTTACTAGTTTTTCATTCAATGAATGCCATATTTGTATTCCATTCGAAAAAATGCAAAAAAAAGTACCTAATTGATTGCGAGTTTAGCACAGAATAAAACCTTGTTAACCATTTCCTTTACTTCCTCATACTGTTTGCTTCTGGCCTTTTTCTCATTAAATGTTTCTCCATCAATAACATTTTACGTGTAGTATACGATATATTTCACCTCTAAAAAAAAAAATGAAACAAAATGAGCTGAAATACACAGCAGAGATCTGAATATCCCTCTTTGAATATCAAATCTAACCTTATTTATTCAGCATGTGTTAGCTACTTCCGTAAAAATATTTAACTGTCATGAAGGAAACTTTTTGAGGTTACCTAATTAATCTCAACAGAAAAAAATTACGTCAAATTTGATATGGTTTTATAAAGAACGTATTAAAGGCTCACGAATGTTACAAGTGATGGACTTCGTAGCTAAAACCATGATCAAGTGATGAGAACAACACCTGAGAATGTAACTCACTTCCCTAATTTCTGTACAACACGAAGATCTGTTTTCTGCGAAGATCTGCGAAGACTTCGCAGATCTGTTTTATTTAATAAGCAGTCGCTTTCAATATATTCCACACGAATAACGCTAACTCCGAAATTTTTTTGTACTGTAAGTATCTCAAGAAAGCGAATGAAAGGCGACAGTAATATACATCCACATAATTTTGAATTTTAAAAAAATTATCATATATATATATATATATATATATATATATATATATATCTGTGTGTGTGTCCTTATTTTTTTAAAATTAATATTTCCATGTTTACCTGCTAACATCCTCAACCTCGATGAAATGCTGAAAATGAAAATTAGGGAAAATCCCCTTTTCTAAAAGCTTTCAGCTATTATCTAAAAAAAAAAATTTCCGTAATTGACGCGCAACTCAGCGTAGTGCTTCGTCATAGCATAGACAACAACTTATAAATAATAAATTACTTCAACATCTTTGAAATTAATATCAAACTTCCATAAACAGCTTTAAATAAACCATGAATGACTGCAAATATATATATAACACATCAATCAATAAATCCCGAGACTAACCCAGAGATGGCGCTCGTAGTAAACCAGTAACCAGGTCTTTCTAGAGTACTAACCTTTGCTTGAAACGTGTCAAAATTTTAAGTCGATCGGACCAGAAACAGCTGAGTTATCGAGGTTGGAGTAAAGTCGTTTTGTAGTTTGTTTAAAAAATGGAAAAAACCGAGTTTCGTGTTCTGATAAAACATTGTTTTTTAATGGGTAAAAACACCGTGCAAGCGAAACAATGGATTGAAAAATGTTACCCGGACTCTTGTCCATCAAAAGCAACGATTTGTCGGTGGTTTGCCGAGTTTAAACGTGGTCGTACCGACACAAATGACGCGGAACGCTCGGGTAGACCTGTGGAAGCCGTTACACCGGAAAATGTGAGTGAAGTGACAAAAATTATAATGAAAGATCGTAAAGTGAAGCTCCGTGAGATTGCTGAGATGACACAGATATCATATGGAAGTGTATTTACTGAAAAAGGTTTTTTGAAGTGAAGTGAAAAAGGTTTTTTCCAAGTGGGTGCCGCGATTGCTTTCGATGGAACAAAAAGAGCAACGAGTCGATGATTCGGAAAGCTGTTTATCGCTATTTACTCGCAACAAAAAAGATTTCTTGCG
>BMAW01050743.1:99760-160513 GCA_019974015.1 Nephila pilipes
ATATGTAGAATGGGGGTTGATGGAGATTGTTCATCCCGAATCTACGCTGGTTTGCTCTTACGCAGTGGGCTGGTTGTCTAGGGGGGTAATTTCGGATTCCATGTAATGTTGTTGATGATATTCAAGGATGAAGCTTGCAGTAGCTTTACTTGTTTATTGAGAGAGATGATGAAGAATGATAAGTATTTACACAATGAAAAGTATTAGTAAGTTAACCAGTTCGTCAGATAAAGTTAGATGACTGCCTCATTTAACCCATATTATCGATGGACGTTGGAACGCGCTCGGGCGTTGAAGTTTACTTCCGACGCGGGTAGCGAAGGAGAAGAGAAGCGGAGAAAGTGGCGGCAAAAGAGAGAAGAGAAGAGCGCGCGAAAACGAGCTTCACTCAGTTTTGTTCTCGGATAGGTGGCGCTGCATGAGCTTATCACATGACTCTGATTCGTGGCGACATCTATTGAGTATCGGAGGAACTGGTTTTACAGTAGATTGAAAAAATAAAATTAATTGCATAATAATAATTGGATGGAAAATCCTACATATATATATATATATATATCCGCTGTGATGTGATGCATGTGTATAAAATAAAAATAGAAAATCAAGCAAAACGTATAGTGCAAAAAATGAATAATTAAAAGATGTACAAAAACAAAATGATAAAAGCCACGAATAAAACAGAGCGATAAAAACCATTAACAAAATGGATCATAACATTTTAAATCTGTAAGTGGCTAAACACAGTTTCGCTGGCATGATCATGATTTACAGGGCTAACTTTCCCTATGCAGAAAAAATATAAAAAAATTCTACAACCAAAATTTCTCAAGATCAAGGATACAAAAGTCTCAGAAGAAAAACAAACGTAAAAGAAAAATACCAATGGAAACCAAAGATATACACCAGATAAAACTCATAATCAAAGAATAAAATAATTACGCACACACACACACACACATATATATATATGAGACCATTAACAAATTTATGCATTTCTGAAGAAAAAAAATTATTATTTTCTAAAGAATCATTTTTTCTCTTTTTAAATTTTATTAAAATCTAAGCTTTTTCTCTAAAAATTGTATATGGTATCTGTTAAGAAATTGTAAGACCACCTGAGACCATATTATACATCACATTAGAGTCAGTTTAAAACGCATGCATTGGTATTTCATGACCGCATTACCTGAAAAGCAAAGGTGCAGGTTTTCATTGTGTTGTCTATTATTTATTTCAAAATACTACGAGGTAAAAGGTTATTTGATGGCGAAATAAGAAAAATTGTATTTTATAAGGCTAAGGTAAATCTGAACGAGAAATAGCTAGGTGAATTAAGTTTTCTAAAATTGCCTTTCACAGTGTCATAATTAGAAAAGATGACTCAAACAAAATAAAACGATCTCGAAGGAAAAGGAATTTGACATTACGGGACAATCAACAAAATTTTCGACTTTCAACTTAAAAAAGTTTTTCAACTCGTAAAATATATTAGAGCACTTCAGCAAAAAAATTTCAAATGTCACAGTTTGTAGTCTGAAATCAAACACTAATACAAAATTTATGAAAATGAAGAAAACACTGAAGCTATTGAAACATCATAGAGAAGAAAGACTGAAAGGGTCATGGCATGGAACCATGAGTGGAAACAAATTATATTTCTTCATAAAATAAAATTTAACCTTGACGCTAACGGTGGTTACAAACATTTTTGGTATGACTTGAGGAAGAAATTAAAAGAATATTTCAGTCAACAATTGGGAAAAGGATCAGTAATGATTTAAGAAGCTTTTGGTCATGATGGATTGAATACTTTACAGCGAATTTTTGGACATATAGACTTAACACAATATCTAACTATGCAGTGGGATCATCTGAAACCGTTTAAGTTTTTATTAGGTAGCGCTAACTGGATATTTCAGCAGGACAATGCTTCTTGTCAAACATCTTAATTCTCTTAGAAGTAGTTTTAAAAAGAAAATGTGAATGTTTTGTCATGGTTCAGTCCATGTCCAGACTTGAACTCCATGTAAAAGATTTGGGGTGTGTTATGTCGCAAAACTTATGCTAAGAACAAACAGTTTTCATCAGCCCACGAGTTGGAAGTAGCCAAAGCAAAAAAATGGCTTAGTATTTATAATGTCCAATATGAAAATGATCAAAGTTTGGTGCCAATGCCCATGACCGCACACCCTGCAGTGGCACTGCAATCAGGGAGTAGGCCTTGTAAGAACCGACACATCATACGCGTAACGATGACATTTCGACTCTAGGAGAACTTTAGTAAGCAAAAAATGCCAGGTAGACGAGTGAAAAACTTTTCGCACAATTAAGTGAGTTTGAGAGCAGTCTGATCATCGGCATAATAAACCGGAAGCAATTTAGTCGACTTACTGTGCTCCTCTCCAGGCGATTGTTCGGAGTGTGCCATCAGAACATGTTGGGAGTAGTAAACACGAGATAATAGGCTGACGACGAGGAGAGGAGATCGAAGGATCATGCGTCTAGCGTTCGTGTATCCTACAGTGACTCGTCCTACGGTACAATCAGATACAGAACTGTCAGTTGTCCCACAAACCATTTCCAGACAGGAAGCGAATCTGCAATCCAAGGGCTTTTACCGCGTACTGTCTATAACACTGAAACTTCTGTGACTCAGTCTACAGTGATGCCAAACCAAAGTGACGTGGAATGCCACAGATTGACAAAACATGGTGTTTAGCGATGGGGGACAGATGATAATCGCGTATGGGTATGGAGGAGCCCAGGTGAGCTGTACACTTCCACCCACGCTGTTGCACGACTCACTGCCCTCACAGTGGGCGTAATCGTCAAGGGGGACCATAGCCTATGATAGCCTGTCCCCTCTAATAGTTTTACGGGGAACCTTAACGAGCCAGCGTTATGTTGATGACATTCTTCGAACCCACGTGGAGCTTTTCCTAAATGGTCTTGCTTTTTGTCCCCATACAGCTTGAGAAGCTCTAGACTTCTTACGTACTGTTCAGACTCTTTTACGGCCTACCCATTCCCCGGGCTTGTCTTTTATATAGAAATTGTGGGACCAGCTGAAACTCCACATGCTGTCGTGTTACTTTGTACATGATTTGCTGGTGGCTGTTCAAGATTTGTGGGCCCATCTGCCTCAGGAGAACATCCGATGTTTAGGCAACTCAATGCTGGATCGTGTTACAAATTTATTGCGGCAGGAGGCGGTCCGACGCGCTATTGAAGTTGCGTTATATTTGTCTGATTGTACACATCGTATTTGTTTATTTGTTTTGATTTTTTTAGGGGGTAGATCAAGTGAATCTTTCGTATGTATCATATTCTATATATTAAATCTCATTTCGATCCGAAGCTCCCTTCTTTTCAATGTTCCTGAGTGTGTGTATACAACAATGTCTTCTCGTGATTCAGATTTAAAATTAAAAATTCAACGACGATTGCATACCTAATTTTTATAACTATATTTTAGTTTTGTTTGAAAATGCTGTAAAATTTCATACGAAATTATTTCCTTGTTTGAAAGTATTTTTCTATGCGAGAAATTATTTACACTAATGAAAGGAAATGAGTCAATAATAAATGTCAACATTCGACTTTTGTTATTTTTCAAAGTAATCATTGCGAATAAGTTACACCTCAATAAAAAATAAAAAGTAACAGAGAAGAGTAAGGATGGAAATTATAATTTTATCCATCTTCTTTCACTTTTTTTATACTATTCTTTTCGGGAAAAAATATTCTAGAAAAATTGAACGCTTTTATTTCAGCCCACAGAAGCTTGCATTTTAATTTTATTTACACGGCACATTTATTGAGTTGCACATGGCGGCTGTAGAACAGCGAACCATATTATTCATAACGGACTTAATGATTATGAGCCATGCTCAGATAGGGATTACTACGATACCTGTGGTGGTGCTTCCCCCTTCGAACATCGCGACAGGATACGGATATATGAGAATGGAACCCACCTATAATGTCCTTCAAGAAATTCTTATTAATCACGTTTTGGAAATGGGTCAAGAGATTTTTAACAGGTCTGAGAAAAGGGAGTAAATAGCGTTTAATATTTTAATACAGTATAGATCTCGAGTTTATTATTATTAAAAAAAAATACAATAATACGCAAAAAATTAATTCTTCCACGAAAAGGTGAAGCTCAGTGAGTGATGAATTACTTTATAACGTTAAATAATTCTGAATCAAATAAAAGTCAGAAATTATCGTGAAGCGTTTAATATAATCATGGAAAATAAATACTACAGTAAAAAATAGGAACTATTATTGAAAGTCTAGCAAGTTTAGATTACTAGCTTACTATTACACCACCAGATCGAAACCATGCTTTTGGGATAACTTAAATCAAAAGTAAATAATTAATCAAGTAAACTGAGCATAAAATATCATTTCAAATAATAGCTGTTTAATAAAAGAGTTGATGTATCTTTTAATCGTTAAATCTATATTGTCACACAATGGGAGTGAATAGTAAATGTAGATCCATCGAATATCTAATTAAATTTGAATCCTCTATTTTTATAATTACTTTACAATTTGCTTTGCCCATTATATCGCGTTAAAACCAAGAATCCTCATTAAATTTATTTTCTTTTATTTAAAAGTTCTTGGAAATGTAATTGTTATCCTAAAAGGTATCTCCATATAATTTATTGCACCATTTTATATATCAACTTAAAATATCCCTTATTTTTAATTGTTAGCACCTATTGTTTTTGAAGAGCACCAGACAACAACACACAACCATCTTTTGGCGAAAGGATTTAGCTGCACCTTTCTAAATACCTAACCTGAATATTATGTAATACACACGCGAACTGTAGTGATTATCTGTTTCAAGATTGGAATATCATCTTTTCGCACGCTATTGACTAATTAAGCCGGATGCTACCCAGCACACAGGTCACGCAATATGACATCACTGACTATGCGGGTGAAAGAGACTTAAGATTTTGAAAATCAGCGATCAAAACCACTTTCAAGGTTACCTCTTGTTTTATATATTACAGCACAGCACTATAATAATGAATTAATTAGTCTGACATTCCAGTTCAAAATCTAGTAAGACGCAAGTAAGCTGCATAAAAATAAAGCCTTGTAAATGCTAAATGTAAACGTACTTAACCAAATACGTCGATTATAGAGGATTAAAAGTAATACTTATTTCAAGCAATGTTTTGACATTCCTAATATTTCAATTTAATCACGAAAAGTACTGCCTAATAAAGGAGTAGAAACAGGCCCTAAACCACACACACACAATAGTTTTGCAATAATAATTTATTTAAAAATATTTAGTAGAGTATAAGATTTTCTCAATTTTTTGCCTCTTAAAAACAATGTTAAATTGAGTGTTTGTGTGTGTGTAAACAAAACTCTCTGCACATAAAATTTTTACAGAAAGTTGGGAAGTAAAATCCCTTAAAAGAAAAGGAAAAAAATGTGTTACCACATATATACACAGAAAACTCGGCACACAAAATATCACGTTTATTGAATGAAATTTTTGATAGGAAAAATTATTGTGGACGAGTTAGGAAAAATAATTTCTTTAAGTCATCAATAAGTTATTTCGTCATAGAAACATCTAATCACGTTCTTCTTTAAATTAAAAAAAAATTGTCAAATACAAACAATGACATAAATGTGGATCTCTCGAAATAAATGAAATACTTCGATAAATATAGCATTTCATTGCAAAAAATTAAACAAAATTATTGCCCTTGAAAAACTGCATTTAACACAATTTATATATATATATAAATATATAAATATATATATATAAATATATAAATATATATATATAAATATATAAATATATATATAAAAATATATAAACAGAGAGAGAGAGAGAGAGAGAGAGATGAATAAAAAAAACTTAATGATAGTAAACATTCCTTACTTCTTGAAAAACAGTGTTTCTTTTATTTATTTACATCTAGTCTTAAGTTTTTTTTTTTCTCCCTTTCTTTTCGGTGGCTTTGACATCGTTAGATGATACATCATTCAATAGAGCAAGCGTGCGTGAGTTTCACGGCTCATAGGGGACGCCATTAAAACACGCAAAGGATGGCGGACAGGAAACTAGAATGACCCATATCTCTAGCATCGGGGTTACCCCCACAGGAGGAAGAAAACGCCAACCAGTTTTGACTGTCCCTCATTATCATCATTTCAGCGACCAAGGTCGAGCCTTGCTCGATATTCACTTTGCCTAGGTCATCCAGCAGTCAGAATCTTCTTGACCGAACTGGCCTAGCGCGCCGTGATCGGGCAACTGAGGAAGAAGTTGAATTGCCTTAGACTTGAGTAGAATGAAGTGGTAGAAATTGTTGAACTCAATGGAATACGATGCTTTTTATTTGAGATCCAAAAGTTATTAACTATTAACGCTAATTTTTGACGTGATGTGTGTAGAATTTATAGTATATTTACTGACTTGAATTTAATTTTTAATTATTACCGTTAACTTATGGTTTCATTAAAATAAAATTCAATCTCAAGACAAAAGTCTTGAAAGGGGAAAAAATTCAAAGTGGCTGGCTGACTTTACCCCTAGTTAACCAATTAATTTTACGAAAAAAAAAATTCCTAAAGAAGTAAATAAATCTATTTGTAGTTTGTGAGAGACATTTCAATTTAATTAGTATATTTTCCGTGATAAGATAATGCGCGTTAACATTCTTATGTATCTATACTTGTATCATAAATATATTTTTCTGTCAGAGTTAGGAATTTTAATGTAAACTCTTTGTTTTCATATTCGATGCTCTATATTTTATAATATTTCGTTTCATAATTGGATTTAGAAGCGATGAGAAGAAACGAAATTCCTAATAGAATATAGCAAAAGGTATATCATATATCTTAATGATATAAGGCATTTTCAAAATTACTAATACTTTGTACATTCATACGTACTTTCCTCTCTAAAATGACACTTCCTCATAGAAATAGCAAAAAAATTCCGGTCAGTCAGATCAAAATAAAAGCTAATATACTACATGTTAACCACTACATCACGTAAGTGTTCTACCTTTATCCCCTTGCTAATATGAAGCATAGAGTGCTGTAAGCTTTAACGAATTTACCAAAGTGCTTTAGGGAATTCTTACTTTAGGAAATGTAATTGTAGATCAATTGATCTGCATTGGTTAGATAGAGAAAACGTGTAGATGGTATTTTTTTGTAAATCGGAACGAATTCATTACTAGTGTTCCACTTTGATGATTACATTCTTGACAAATTATATCAATACATTTACCTCAAAACAAACCAGTTTGAAGGAGCGACTGGAATAATTATTCAAATATTGAAGTCTAGTTCCGACTCAATCATAGTACACATAAATCGTTTAATATTAACTAATATTAAATTTACAAAAATTGTGAATTAAAGCTAAAATTTTTATGTTGTATTTGAGGGTCAGAATCCTTAAAGTTTTTACAAAATTACCCCCGATACATTCCCAATTACGTGACCGATCCCATCAAGACCTATGGTTGTCTTACCCTAAATATTTGCTTCAAACCGGTCTATTGCCTTTGGGGGCAGTAAACGACATTCCAAACCTCAATGAATTATAATCACTTTTTACAGGCTTTCTATTTCTTAATATCACAGTTTTTGGTGTCGGTTATTAGATCACACATACACACACATATCGTTCCCAAGATCAATTAGGATTCATTAAGGTTATAGACCTGAAAATTAAATAGCTGGATTTCTGTTCTTTTTTAATAATAATATATTCATTACACTTCCCTAAACATGCTTTTTCCTGTTTTGTCTGCTTGTTGTTTTTCTAATTTTTATTTGCCTAGATTATTAATTTCCGGAAATCCAACGAAATTTCAGATTATTAATAAATATGAATAAATATTCGAAGGTTTGTACATTATGAACAGTAAAGATATTGCTCTCTTCTTAATTTATTTGGATCAATACCTAAATATATCCCTGCTACATACAGTTAAATAAATTCTTTTGTGTTCCATTTTAAAATAGATACTGTATAAGAAATTTAAGATGACTGATTATCATACAAAAAGAAGCGTAGAATTAGTTTCTTTTAACTCTATCTAATTTTTTTAAAGAACATATGCAAAACACCGGTTATCTACATCATTTTATCAATTCTTAATTGAAATCCTAAGCACACAAAAAAATTTTTTTTTCTTGCCGCAGTTATCACAGATATCTTATCGATTTCACTAGAGAATTTTTTTAGAGAAAACTGTGTGGAAATCTGCATAAAATGCGTGAAATTGTTTCTGCTTTGAATCTTTAATGATCCATGCATCTAAAAAGTCATGACCGAATCAGTGAAACGTATATTCAATCGTAAGTGTGAAGCATTTCCGTAAGCACTTGACAGATTTAGAATAAAAACAAAAGTTTAGCAGTCTGAGAAAGAAAAAAATAATCCGTAATGGACGCAATAATGTGTGACATTTATAAAGGAAACAAAAAAATTTTTTTATTCAATTTAGATTTCGATTTGAAGCGTAATAGAAGTTTTCTTTTACTACTGAGAAGCGAAACTAGTTTATTTTACTAATATCACAGAACCAGAAAGATATCTTTTTTAAGAATTATTTTGATTTTTTTTTAAATATTTTAACGAGTCGAAGGGGGGGGAGAGAATGATCTAATTAATTCCTACAAATTAAATTATAACTAAATTATTTTTTTATGTTAAAATCGATGTTTGAGAACTGAATTCTCAAAAATTCTAAATTTTAAGAATCTTGAAAAAAATGCTCATTTCTTTTCAATCAGATTACGAAAGCTCCAGAATTCCGATTTTGTATTGTCAATACGATATTCATATGACTTCCACATCGAAATTAAAAGTTTTAAGAAAATATTTCAATTCATCCTTTCCTTAAAGAGAACTACTTTAGTGCAACTTGAAATAAAAAAAAATCTTAGTAATTTAGATACCTTATATGTATTTGAGTGGAGTCTTTGAATCCATCAAAATATTCAATATAGTGAATTTGTATATGAATCTTAAAAGCACGAAAATTCAATTTTACTGTACATCAGCATTTTTACCTTATATATATATATATATATATATATTATAAAATTACTGGATGTAGTGAAAATAACTAATAACTCTATCTAATCTCTAATGAATAGAAAGATTCACGGGAAACATTTCTAACGTTGACAAAATAAAAGTCAACATATCACTTTATTTACACCATATATCGCACAAATTTCGATAAAATTGCTCCAAAAATTTCCTTGGGATTTAAATTTTAAATTCATAAAATATGATTAATAAATTCATGTAGGAAAAATATTTTATAAGAGTTTAAACAAATTACGAACGTTTTGAATATAATTAGAATATCACAAAGGAATTACAACTACATTTGTACAAATGAGTCTTTTTTTTAAAGTATTGTTCATGGTATGGTGTGAAAATATTACTATTTTCTTCTCTGAACATAATATATTTTCAGTTATTATTGTAATTGATGCAATTTTCCAGGTTTTAAACAATGAAAAGCAGTATAATTGCTAAATCCTCAGATCCTTATGAGTAATAATTTTTCTAAAATTAGGACTACCGTTCTACTATTTTAGATTTCTCCTCTGAAAAGCAAAAAGAAATCGAAAGTTTTGCATTAAAGTGCATAATACTTATAATTAGACTTCTTTATCCCAGGGAAAAAATCAGTATAATTATGTGGACTTTTTATTAACCACGTACAAATAACAATTGCTTCTGAAGTCGCATGCACTTATTATGAGCGCCATTATTGTCTGAAGATGTATAATATGCATATGCCAAAACCCAAACATGCGGTATGCGATTTAACAACAAACGCAATCAAAATAGGACGCGATTTGCGACCTGATTAGCTGAAAACGTTAATTACTATATCAGAGTATATGTTCTTTGTTCTTCAGAACCAAAAATGTCACATCAATCGCACCAAACGATTCTATTGCATTAGATATTAAAAGATAGTAAGTCATTAACTGAAGAGCAGTATTATGTTTTTATTATATTCAGAACATAGCTAACTTATGTTAATAAAATAAAATTTTGCTACTTAAAAATCTCTAGTTTCCTTTTAGTTTCTTTTTGCGTAGAGCCTCGTAGATTCCAGTTGATTTATTGATGTAATCAATACGATAATAAATGATAAATTATAATCATCATACACAATCCTATCGGACGAATTACAACCTCAGAAAGAAGCGTTACAGAAAGTCACATGACAAATAAAATCAGGGTCATACATATCACTCAATTCAAAAGTTTATGCTTTTAAATCAGTTCTGGGAGCTGTTGAAGCGAAAACATCTCTGACATTTGTTACAAAAATATCAAATTAATTTTTTACCCACCTGCGCTATTCTTTTGTAAAAATTTTGATTATTTTTATTAAACCAAATAGTCAGTGAATAGCGTTAAGATATTATTGAATTGAATTTCAAAAGTAAAGTTTATTCTTGCTTCATTAATAATGAGATTATGGTACCACTGCAGTTAAAAAATCATATTAGTCAAAATACTGATCTTAGCGAACTTTGGGCAGGTCTACATTTTACAGGTGGTATCACATCTAGCTTCTCATCATAGAATCAAAATTTTATTTTAAACTATGTCTTTTATTACAGATGTTCAGTCTCATGTTATTTAGTTCATCAATATTATTATAACTATACTTTTTAGAGTAATGCGGTAGGTGCAATATGTGCTATCGATACAATTCTTAGATTGTCTTAACACATAGATTGACAAATGTAATATTTTCCTCTACAAATTATATATATATATATATATATATATATATATATATATATATTGAAGCATTTGAAATAATTTCTGACCAAGTTGATCTCGTAAAATTTAGTTTTTTGATGCTGTTGCATAATTAATTTTGAATTATATTTTTATACACAAAGAGCATGTATCAAACGTGTTAAAGTCAATTATATGATTTACACGAATGAATATATAAAAAGAGGAGACTGAGGAAAAACAATGCGTTATTTTGAAACATGTTTTTGTCAGAAATATATCTCAAAACATCGATTATGGTTGATTGGCTTGTGTTTGCTAACTCTATAATTTCGCGAAGACAATTATGAGCCATAATCAAATGAAGAAGACCACTTTGATGGTATCTTACATTCTAACTTCCCCTCCACAACACGTGATAACTTCATGCAGCCGTTCTCATTATTCCATACGAAGGTCTTAAGCGAATCGAGACACAAGCTTATTATTTATTCAACTCAGAAGTAGTTGGCCATTAAGTTCACAACCTTTATCACTCTGTTGCAGTAGCCCAACACCCAATTATGAACAGTGACGTTATCAGAAAGTTTTTGTCATATATAACTAAAGTACATAATGATCCTAAAATAAAACAACTATGAAAAATAGATCGAGGGAAATTCCAATATATTTTTATAAAAAACTATAACACTTAATAAGAAATATCATTCATGCGATTTATTCTAATACAATATTTGTTTTTAAAACTCGCCTGAGGTCCCTCCCTCTCTCAAATTCAAATAAATAACCTAAAAACACAATTACCAAATATTTACAATAGATTATCATAGAATAAAAGTCGTATAAACATGAAATGCATAAGAATACTGATACATTTGTCCTTGACTCGCACGTTATACTGACATCATCTGAAATGCAGTAATAACTACATTAAGAACCGTTAAAGTTACCTGAAGAATAATTAAATTCAATGAAAAGTAGAGTATGGGCTAGAACCTTTACATTATTCATTTTCTTTAACTGGGGATTATAGTTAGAAGATCCAACCAAAAGTCTACAAAGTACTTAACACATACTTATTTTTTAAATGTGGGTTCTGTATGCTTTTTAATCAATCTAAATCTAAGATGTGGTATATTTTGACAAAAGGTCATTTGCTGTAACCAACTGAGTAACAGTCTTCAACAACACTGGTTAACACATCATGATTCTCATCTTTTTAGGAATTTGAAAAGTATGGAAAGGTACACAGCATATTCCACACCTAATTCTTATGTATTTCAATTATACAAACAGAAAATGCAAAAATGCTTTTTTTGCCATAGTGACCAGATTTGTGACCGAGGAACAGCTAACTAAATACACCTTGTAGGAAAATTAAGCTTAGATAAGTATTAAAGTAAAAGAATTTTACTAAATTATTAATGATCGATGCGTATTCAAACATTTAAATAAACTCTAAATTTTATATAATTTAGTTTCAAATAAGATTTTTAAAAATTTTAAGTTAATTATACGTTTTAAAATTTTTTACATTTTTCCTAATAAATTTCAAAGTACTCGATTCAAAAACCAAGAAATTAAATTGATGAATCTCGATAATAGGGAGAATCGGAATGTGATTTGATTGATTGATTATGTTTCAACGTCGCACTGGAAAGATACACTAGATTTATTGGAGATCGACTTCGTAATTTTGAATCTCTGTCAAGCGACGAGGACGACATCTGAGCTGGCACCTCCTTCTCCAAGCTTCCACACCACGTTATTAGGAGGACTTGATATCTGATCAAATTTAACGTCGCGTCTTTAGTGGCATCAGAATCGGAATTGGAAAATATAAACTCGTGGTTACTTCTCATATAAGAAATCCCTTTATTTTATCCACTTTAAATAACTGCCTTCATGGTGTTATTTCCTCGATTTTTCTTAAGGAAAGAAATTCTCAATTTTTAAAAGAATTATATTATATCTTTAATATAATTCTTTGTTCAATCTTTAATCAATTCTTTGTTGTATGTTCATTCAATGGAAAAAACTTAATATTGCTTCGTTCTCCGTTTCTCATAAGATATTATTGAACAATTTTTCTTAATTCAATCCTTTGAAAAAAAAAGTTCACAACAATGCAAGAAATCTAACATTTAAATTCCAGATTTGCATATTACTTACTCATAATTATTTGGATAGCAGATAAAGAAAAAGAATGTAGAAAATCAAGTGTTCGTTATGCATAGCGAATGAATCTTTAATCTTTTCGAAACAAAACGTATCTTATCGAAAACTCGTATTTTTAGATTAATGTTCTTTCTGTTGAAATACTGCGATCCATACAGAAAAAGAAAAAGAAATGTATTACCAAATGAAAACATGCAGCAAGTAAATTTTTTTTCAGCTGAGAGCTTATTGTTACACGTTCAAATTAAAATGCATTACAATAAAATGTCTCATTAGAAATATTTTTACATACAGCAGTTTCACAAAAAGAATGTTAAAAAGTGTAATCCATAAAAATATAAAATATACATATTTTTAAAAAATGTGTATTACTTAGAATTTTCTTCAAAGAAGAACAGTTTTTTAAATCAAAGGGGAAAAAATAACTCAGCAAGGGAAAAAATATATAATCATTAGTATATTTTAAGGAACAAATTATGAATATATTTAAAATTCAGTGGAACTGTTTTGTACTGAAAGATTTTAATCACTCTAATTTCTAAAGTCTAGAAATACAAGATACTCTTCCTCAAAAAATTATTAATTTTGACTTCATAACTTCTGAAATACACTCTTGAACATACCTTTACAATGATACGAAAACTGTGTTTATTTGCAAACAAATCTTGCATTTAAGAGGTTGCAACGTGATCTTCAAGCAAAGTTAAAATAATAATATGTCGCTCCATAATACCGTAACTAAGAGGCGGAGGCGCAATTCAACAACAGATGACAACGAGTGATTAGCTAGTAGTTATCACTACTCAATGACAGTTGTTAGGTTCATTGACCGATCATGACAAAGAAATAAAATGGCAAGAGATGTACATCACACACAGAGATAGCTCAACTCACGTTTAGTCATTGCCTGAGGATGGCCGTGCATTATGAAACTGACTAATTTCAGTTTCCATTTCATGCTTATCGGCCTGATAATGTCTATACAAAATTCAGTGTTTAGTCAATGAAGACGAGTGTCTTTGTTCGTATCCTTCGCAGAGAGGCCTAACAAAAACTTCAGAAGGTATTTATGATAATTTAAGCAATTCAGTTTTTTCATACAGTCATTGTATATGCCAGACGAAAAAATAGGGGGAAAAAAAGAGAGATGAGAAAAAGAAACCCCGATATATAAAAGAAAAGTTAATTGGACAAATCACGATAATTTCAAAAACCAAATGACTTCCTTTGGTAACATTTAATTTCTTTTTTATCTAATGGATAGTAAAATTTCTTATATGCCTTCTGATTAAAGGCGCAATAATAATATTCTGTAATTTCAAATAAGTGCCTTAGTAATGAAAGGCATGTTAATCGATTAGTTAACGAACTTTTTTTGCCTTCCATATATATATATATACCGAGTTTTTTTACAGAGCTGTGTTATAACATCTGTCTGAGTTCTCTATGTGTAGCACAAGTAAAAATTAAGTAATTAAATTAATCTTTGTCTTCTGGAGAACAAACTTTTGTAAAACTTTTTTTTGTAAAACTTTTATCTAAATCTTTAATGTAGTATTTTAACTTGTATAAGGGCCCCCTTTTTGATAGAAATTAAGTCCCAAAAATAAGGCATGGGGAAGAGGCCATATTCATAGATAGTGTTATAATTATTAACAAGTTATTCAATTCCTCGAAATTCAAAACTTCAGAACTTGTTCAAAATATATATATATATATATATATTCAAAACTTTTCTCTAAATGTTAAGCCCACACATTAAAGGAGACATTAAACATTTAAATGCTGTACATCTTTTTTTAAAATATTTTCCCTCAAACTGTCATAAAAATATTAGCAAAAAGTTCTTGTTTTTTTCATTTTCTGAATAGAATGAAATTTAGTTATTATCAATGTGAAGTGGATTGTTATCTTTAAGAGCAAAAATATTTTTGAATGCATTTTTTCTCAGTCTTTAGAAAAGATCTTTAAAACATCCATTCTAATAATTATAAACTAAATGTTCTATCTATTCCTACAAAAAAATATGAAAATTAAATAATTATTGAGTATCTTAAAAGAAGACGACTATACAATTATATTCTCTTTATTTTACCTTTCAGACAAAATACTTCATTAAATGCGATATGAAAATTTATTTTTTTAGCATCATGCTAAAAAAAAAAATCATATTTCGAGCTACTTTTCCTTATCACTTATCACATATTAAACAAATTACTCATAAATAAAGCATTACACATGAAGAGAAATGCCTATTCATCAAATATCACCAGAAACAGAAAAGTCACAGGTCAGGTCATTTTTCTGTCTACTCATCAATGAACTCCAAAAACAATGGCCATTGATGAGCGTCTTTGTATAACTACCTAATCCGTCCAAATATTTAAGGTCATGACATAATCGTGTAATATGAGTCATATTTTGTTTTTAACTTAGTCACAGTATATATATGATACGAATAACATTTTTATCGAATAACTAATTCACAGGCGGCCAGAAAGGATTCTTTTATTTTTATGCAAGACATTAGTCATGAATCGAAGTCTAATAATACAGGTTTATAGCTTTGTGTCTGAAACTGTCGAAATGAAGTAATTTTGCTTTTTACACAAATCAGGTTATCGGAATAATTTTGAGACCTTGAATGTACCAAATGGATCGATAGCAAAAAACAATAGAATCTTTTCATTCATTTTTTTTTCTTTCTAGGTTTGTTTCCCTTCAGGTAATTATTCAATTTATTATCTGCATTATTTATAACCTCAGAAAACTTTTGTTTTACCTGTAATTTTTCCTCGCATAAGCTTTAGTTCTTTATCAATTTCATTTTTAAAGTCTATTTTTAAACAAACTAAATTTTCACATGAAATTGTATTCATGAAGTTTTTTTTTTAATCCCATATTTCTATGCTTAACTTGAAAACTTATTTATGCAAAACATTGAGCAGTGAGGCAAAATTAATAATTTATAAGAATCTGTAAATTTATGTTGTATATCCCAGCTTATACTTACAAAATTACATGCCATTTCATATTTTTAAATACTCATCGAAAGTTTTGCTTAAGTGTCTTCTAGCTAAATGGGTATTTCAGTTTCATACAGATTCTATATCTTTAAAAAAAAAGATAGAAAAATACAAAAAAAATAGGGGGGGGGGGAATAGTAACTTTTTTTTTCTTCTTTTTCAATGTTAAAAAAATCTTCTTGGTTCAAGATGTGTTATAATCACATTGAGTTTATCAATGATTTTCTTTAGAAAACGAAACTAACAAGATCTGTAACACATTTTTCGATTATTATAATTCATTTATTTTATTTTACTTTTGTAGTATTTATTCAGATTAATTCAAAAAAGGTGAAATTTTTAAATTTCACTTTTAAACTAGAGATGTAAAAATTAAAATTTTAGTGACCTCAGATTTCATTCTTGGATGAATCTCTGATTTTTGTTAGCATTTAAAAGGGAAATTCTGCTTTTCGTTAACGCTTCTTTCATTTTGGTACATTCAAAGCATTCCTTTTTTTTTCTTGCGAGTAAGCTATTCGTAATTCTAAGAAATAAACTTTATAATTCGAAAAGCAAATTTTGGAAATGACACTTGATACTGCAGTATGAAGTTTAAAATGCTTATTATTTAGAAATAATAACACCTTGATTTAGAGATATTAACTAGGTTATATTTTCCTAAATAATTAACGATACGATACCAATAAAAAACTCTGACTTGGTAAAAGATTTGCATGGAACCTTCTATTCTTACTTACCAATATGCTATATTTTACGGGTCCAAAAAAGGGAGAAAAAGTGTTGAAGAAAAGGAAGGATTTTATTTCATAAAAGGGATCAATTTTGTTCAACGGTGGATAAAACTTGAAAAAATATAATTTCATTTTTTCATTAGTAATTTTCCCTTGTGAAATAACAATTGCTGCTTACACACCTAAAAATACCCACAATGAATTTGTAAATAATTATTAACACATAAATAAACAAAAAGGTACTTGGAAGGAAGGGACTAGTTCATATCAAAGGCATTGAACATTGAATGAGCTAGAATAAAAATGCTGTATCTTACATTATTTTATCAAGATTTTAAACATCAATAAACTATTAATGGAAAAAGTTAAATGCGTTATACAGTTCTGAGCTCTGCGGACTTATTCTTGTCTTCAAAAGAAGTCATCATCAGCACGTAAAAAGGAAATAAAAAGTGCACATTTTTATTCTGGAAAGGAGCATCAATTAAATTTAAAAGACAATTTTTTTTTATGAATGTGAATTAAATTAAAGCTACCCAATTTCATACTTTGCTAAATATATTCGGTTATTAAAATGATTGATTTTGAACGAGTGTAGAATTTTTTAAATAAGTACATATAAATAATAGATACGCAAAATCAATGCACCGATTTTTTTTTTTTTTTTTTTTTGATATTTTTCCCATATAAAAATTACTAGACAAGTGCTTGACTACCAAAAATCAACGGTAAATACTATCACCAATCCTGCACGTCATGAATTATAAATAAAAGCCTTTTTCCTCTGGACTGTTTTTTTTTTTTTGGGGGGGGGGGAAAGGGTAAGAAATAATATTTACCAAACATACTTTACCACATAAAGCTTGAAACCTTGCAAATTAGTTAAAACTGTACATAATCATATATTCCGTGATAATGTAATATCTTAGTTTATTTTTCGATGATTGTATTTTGATGGACCAAATAAAGAAAACGTAAGGAAGGCAAAAAAAAAAAAAGTCTACCCTTCAGTTATGAAAAAAAAATAAAGAAACGTGAAGAATGAAAATAGTATAAAAAATCCCTTTCTTATATTTAATTTGATATGACTTAAAAATACAATATGAGTTATTGATGTGTTCTACTATTTGTCTTTCAATTCAAAAAAATAGAGAATTAATTCAATGAAATTATGAGATATTAACTATAATGAATGGTTTCAATAATAAAAAAAACTCGTTTTTTTAGTGCATCAATTAAAAAAGGATCGATTTGATTAAGCTCCTGGATTAAGCTTCAGGACCTGATTTTCGAGGCTTAAATCAAATTTTAAAAATATTATACACTAGTCAGAAAAGTAATAAAAAACTGAAAATGTAACAATCGTTTAATTTTAAAATCTGCAGTTTCAGCCGCAATGATGTTCTGATTAGGAATTAATTATAACTGAGATTGCTTTCTTTATACCGCAGTTCGAAAAAAGCAGTAGCTGCTAAATTTTATTGAACAGTGATACGAGATGCAGATTATGATAAAAGTAACGATATTATATATATATATTGTTTTGTGTTAGTTTAGTGTGACGTTGTGGCTATGTATAGCGTATTCTCACGCTTTTAATTTTTTTTAATTTGGTATTAGTTATTTTACTGTTCTATTTCCATTTTCGTTGGTTACAGTTTTGCATATGTCTTTGTCTTTTTTATATATTGTGTTTTTTTATTCATCTTTTTTTTTGAATTAGCAGGATTTCCATATTGGTTTATAACATTTTTCTGTTAGGATTATTGGGCCTGAGAAGCATGTTTAACAAGCTAATATGTCAAAAGTCGGATTTGGAGTTTATAAATTCTTATTTCTTTTCTTTCTTTCTTCCCCCACCCCATTCTTTTGTTTTCATTGTTTTTCATGCCTTGGTTTGTATTTAATACTAATTTGAATTTTATCATCTTGCTATTTTTGTACAATATTCTTTCAGGTATTTTATTTCTTTTTTATTTGATTTGTTGTATATTTTCACTTTTTCTCTTTTTTTATAGGTTTCGTATACTAATTCTATAATCTAAAAATTGTTTGTAGGTTTTCTTTGTAATTTAAACAAATTGCTAATGTTTTAATTCTTGCTTCGATAATAATTTTAATTAGTTATTTCAGTTATTTTGTTATATTAAAGAAATATTATTTGTATGCGCATGTGTATCAGTTAAGAATTTTATCTACGAGAAATTTAAAAGAACTTACTTTATTATTGTTGAAATTTATTTTAGCAGTAAAAAAAAAAAAAAAGGAAGGATAGCAGTATTGCTCTATAAACAAAGGAATTAGAAACGATTCCATGTGCATTAAGCAAACATCGAATAACAATCGGAAATCACTAGACGCAGTTATGAATGATTCGCTAATTTGTATTGGGTAATATTTGCAAGAGTGAACAATTGATCAATCAGAATGAATTGTACAATTACATTTTTTAATGAATCAACTTACATTACTTTCTATTCTTGAAGTCCTTTAAAATAAGATATGCCAATGTGTAAGAACTTCAAAAGCAGTTTTGCGGGCCGTAATTTTCCTTTTGTCAATTCTTTTAGGGCAAAGAACTTTATAAAACCTAATTAATAATAGTCTTCGCACTCCGATGTCCATTCAACTCACGTTAGTAAACTTTACTGACTGTTATCTGAAGATCAATCCTTATCCGCTGCACTATCAAATTTTAGTTACGACGATAGTGAGTTCATTAAGAAAGAAGGCGGCAGTTAATTAGGGTGGTATTGTCTTGGAAGTCGAGCCTTTTGAGAAATAGGTTAGCTTCATTTAATTCTCTTCTCCACGACATGTAATTTACAACTCATTTTGCGATGATTTTGATATGAATGAAATCATAGTTAGTCTCATACTCAGTTTTTTCTCGGGAAATGTATAAGGTTTTAAACGTAAAAAGTAGAACATTCTTTAAAAATAAAATTGTATACTTAAGTTTGTATAAAAATACTCTTTAATGTTTACTTCTTCAAAAACTCTTTCTCAAATATCTATTTACCTAAAAAAATTTAAATCAATATTGAGACTACACCTAAAAATTAACTCAAATTTAAGGAAATGACATCGAAATCAGAATTTGCACTATAACGACTGGAGCGGCCACTTAGACCGCCAAGTTACTTAGAGAAGCGATTATTCTTAAAGTGTTTATGTCAGCTCTCTGAAATTTCATGACTTTTATTATATATTTGAGGTTTTAAAAAACATCCTAATTTTTTTTCATTATTGCATAACAAGCGTATAAATAGATACTCTACCTAACATGGCCAAGAGCGGTCAAAAAGACCGCCAAAATGGTTCGAGCCATCTCCCATTGACAAATTACGAAGGAAAGTACTATTATGTCTTGTAGATATGCATTAGGAAGCGTATTGAAAGAAAAAACTGGATCTACTCAGCAAGCTAAGAAAAATAGTGAAGAAAATGAAGTTTCAACTTGGCATTTGCTATTTTCCTAATTCATATTGAAGCAAAAATATAAAACTGAAGAGGCTTGTTACCAATAAAAATTAGATTAAGGGGACATTTCCTTGGAAGAATTGAGATATTCCATTACACCAGTTTAAGCAAAAAGAACAATGTACTTTTCTAGACTTAAGCAACTTATGGTCAAAACAATGGGGGCCTCCCGTATTTAAAGAAACTAAGGAGAAACCAATTTTAAGAAATTCTACGGTTTCTGTCGTTTGATAACAAATCGTCTCGGCTTAGAAAGAACACATTTGCTCTTCCTTCTTGAGTTACGGTTGCCTTTTGTAGAAAATGCTCAGCTGTGTTTTATAGCGGTTGAAACTATTAGAATCGACAAATAGCTGTTGCCGTGTAATCCACATTACAAATGTGTACAATAACAGCAAATAAGCCAGATATATTTAGATTTTGATTCTGGCTGGCTGTGGATCTTGAAACCATATATTTCTTGAATGGTTTTATATAATATCTAGAAAAGGATGAAGAAATTGGACAGATGTGTTCCTCTTGGTGAAAATATATCATTATAAAAGTAATGGATTCGTTTTTTAATGGTAGAAATGCCATTTTTTTTACAACTCAAAAACTTGTGGATTCTTTCTTCTCTGTTGGAGGTACAATGCGTCTAAATTGAAGAAAACGGCCACTGATTTGCAAAGATATAACTCTCAAACGATTCTTATCAAAGGTTCGATGGAATTGTCAAAAAATTGCTACTGTTTACTGGTGTAAGCAGAAAAAAATGCCTGCGTCTTGAGCACTATGCATTGAAGCGTTAAAAGAGCTTATAATCCCTAAAAGCTCAGAGAAACAATAAATGTTTACAACTTCATTAAGTATAAAGTAGATACATTCATTCAAATGAGTACAATGTGTACGCGATGCCGTCGACTTCAAGGAGCTTGCTTACACTTTTAACAATGTTCTCGATATTGCAACTATAAGTTCCTGGAATTTATTAATAGCGTTTAACTATTTGCAAATTCCTCGAACATCCTTTATTTCGAACCTTATTAAAGAACTGAGTTTGTCACATTATTTGTCAAAGAAACGACTTGTATGCCTTCCAAGATTTTTTTTTTTAAACTACAAGTAATAAACGTCATCAACGCTCGTGATGCCGGAACAAAATCAAAGAAGTGTATTACTCATGTTTACATTAAAAATCAAACTATTACTCTCGTTTCCTTATAGAGGTCAAAATGATCGCTAATGGTCGTTCTATGTAGTTAAAAATGTTGGTCGTTCTAATGTTAATCATAAAGTACAGTAGAACCTCGTTAAGTTGGACCCCTTTAACTCAGATCACCAGAAAACCCGCATTGATTTGTACAAAGAGTTTTATTTGTAGTAGTATTTGAGAGGGGTTATCTACAAATTTCCTGAATAACATTTATTTATTTCATCTGCGTATTTGGAAAAATTGTTTTCTTTATTGAAAATTTCTAACAGCTATGAATGTATGAAAAGAAAGGGGGGGGGTGATATTCTGTGAAAAATCAACAAATATCAAGCGTTTACACCTTGTATTTCTAGTGACAACTAGCATACGGTGCTACACTGTCTAAATGTAAAATGCATTAAAAAAACTTTTAAATTGTTCACTAAGTAGATGTTTTTATAGATGTGATTTATATTAGATTTATTCAATGTACAGATGAATTCTGTAAGTATATTTTACTTCATTAATTTTTTCCCCAATTCCTTGGTTAACCCAGGTTTTAGACATCCCGGTCCAGGTCTGATCCCAAATAATCCGACTTAAGGAGTTTTACTGTTCTTGTTTTTTTCTTCTCCTGAAACTTTTAGATAAGTAAACTTTTTTTTTTTTTTTTTTTTTTTGATAATGAAGTGATTTTTCATCAAATTTAAGTTTTCATTATAAATAAAAACAAATTATTATTAAAAGTAAAATTAATACTACCAACTATTTTTCCAAACTATATGAGTTCTTTTTTATTAAGAATTACAGCACTTAGTTTTGCTGTAGTTCTAAATTATTAAAAATTAAAAGAAATAAATAAATCCTTTTTTATTATCTAGCATTAATTGAATTTAACAAATTTTACGGCTTAAACCCATGAAAAAATTTTTAATATGTAAAATGGCTAGGTGAATGAAGTTAAGGCTACTACAATGTTATTGCCATGGCCCATGTGAACTTATTTTTCAAAATTAAAAACGAACTCCTTTTATTAGTGGCATGATTTCTATAACCTATTAAAGAAATAAATAAATATATAAAAGAGCAGTAAACATCATTTCATTATCAAAAAATAGTAAGAAAAAACTGCTAAAAATAGATTCAGCTTGCTATCTATTCGAATGTTAATAATAAACAAGCAAATTTAATGTGGGAAGAAAAATATAGGTGTTAATAGCATTTGAGATAACAAAATTAGCAAAAATTTGATGAAATGACTCTATATATGAACCTCGTTCAAGTGACGAGTCTGACACTTGAGCTGGTACCTCTTTCTCCTTACTTCCCTACCACTCCAACAGAAGTACTTGGGACCTCGACAGATTATACGTGCATCAGTCTCACTACACTGTGTATCTTTAGTGATATCAGGGCTCGAAGCGACAAATCGACTGAAACAACGCCAGCCACAAGTTCGCGATCGCCGTTAACCACATTAACTTTATTTTTAATACGTACAAATCATTCCTTAGATTAATTTGCATTCAACTGCAGCCTCAGCTATTTCACATTATTGAAAGCTTGAATTTTTCTCCACTCTTAAGCAAGATTTTTTTAAAAGTCTTATCGATTTTGAATCTAGAGTAAATTTTTATATTTCATTCACATTTTCACGTTAGGAACAGGTTTTTCTGGTCAATTTATGGAAAGAACCATAAAAACAGACAACTTATGAAATCTGTATATTTAAATAAATGATTTTTTTTCCCTGAGAAATTGTTTTGGACCATTTTGATGTGAGTGGTTATTTCCAAAACGTGTGGACAGAAATTTAATTACATCGTTTCTTAATTTTGTACGATTTTGAAAGAAATTCCACTCTAGTTTTTTTTTTAAAGATATTGAATTATAGGTAAATTTTAGAATGGAATGTAGCAACAATAGTTAAGATCTGTTATTCTTGTGTGCTGAAACGAAAAATAACATTGCAAATGAATAATAAAAAGAGCAAAGCAAAATTAAGCACGCATTTATCACCCAAATCCGCCAGAAACATCTAAAACTTCTAATTTCAAATTTGAGAAGATATTTCAAAATAAACAAATACATGAATAATTTTAAAAGTTATCTGTGGCAAAAGTTATGTATGGATGATTAATTGTGATCTCAATGTATAAACAACATATATTTTAATTGAAATTCTTAAAACCATTGAATGAAAAATACACTCGTTGTCAAACAATAATATGGTAGCAAAAGCTAAATTTATAGAAAAAATAAACATTTGAAGATCAAATAAAAATGGAAAAAAAAATCTCTCTGGTTTTTTTCCCCCCCCCGCGCCATCTTAATGCAATAAATTGCCTGAGGCATCCTTTTTCTTTGACACATATTTAAATACCTATGCATGCATGAATGTGAACTATTCCTTCAATCTATCAAGCAAATTTTGATAAACATAAAAAAGATGAAAAATATTTGCATTTTTCCTTTTTTATAAAACCTTTATGAGATCACATTGCTTACATGCTTTTTAAATAGGTATACAATAATTTCTGAGAGCAGTTTTTAACTCTACTGTATTAAGACACATCCGTATTTCGAGAACGTATTTTCTTTCTTTATTTATTTTTAGTTAAAAAACAAGTGTTTAAATAATGTTTTTTTTAGTGTATGACGTAAAATAATTCATTTCTCAATGATGCTAACATGTGTAATCCTTTCTTTTTTAGGACAGTGCAACCCAAATACACAATAAACATTTTTGGCAGTACTCTATTATTATTGTCTCAGGTGCAGCCATTTGTTAAAATATGTTTTGACTAAGAATTGATAATAAAATACATATAACAATTTAGGCTGCGATATATTTAGCTTTTTAAAAGAGAAATAAAATTCTAAAAAAGTCATATTAGGGAAATTTTGTGCATGCCTAAACACATTCATCTTGAACAAAATTAAAATCGTATCTTGGTTTATAATCATTTTTCGAAGGTAAATATATTGAGTGGAAAATCAGATTTTTAATATTCTTGTTTAAAAATGCTTATTTCTAAAATAAGATAAGATAAAATAGCCAGAATCTTTCAATGTATTCATTACTCTATGAAATTTTCCCTCTTTTCTCTAAAATAAGTACATTTACTCGTATAAGAATGTTGTATTTTCTTTTATAAGTGTTTACAGTAAATTTTCGTTTGCAATTTATGATCAGTTTTAAATCTTTGAAAAAAGTGGTATTCACCTTCCAGATAAGTGTTATGCTTAACTTTTTTATTTCGTTTGTTTATATATCATTTGTTAATCAGGTATATCATTTGTTTCTGTTATGAAAAGTTTAAAGGGTACGTTAGTGAAAAGATACAAACGTTTTATGTTATAAACAGATGGACTTAGAATGAATAAATGTTTTTTTTTTTTTTTGGTTTAACGGCCATCGTAGGTTGTTGATCCCAACCTATGGGGTAAACCAGTCATGGCCCCCAAGTGTGGGAAGAAACCGTTGCCAAGTGGAAATCAGCAAAACTAGAAAGAATTCTACGCTGCCGGTTTTGTGGCTTACACAGCAAATTTACGACCAAGGCGGGCAGTTTTCCTCCTGTCTAATAACCAGTTACAACCTTCATCGTAAGAAAATAATAATAAAAAAAATATGTTCTTGAGTTAAATAGGGATGAATGAAACATAAATACTACTCATACTTTCACAGCACATGCTTATTGCGTGTTGAGAAATTGAATGCGAAGATGTCACTGAAGTTTATTTCGGCTTCTCACTCTAGTTTCAGAAGAAGAGAATAATCTTCTGTTAAGAATATGAATGTGATCTCTATGGAATGTGATAATTTAAAAGAAGGAAAAATTATAATTGCATTCTGAAACATTTGCAAAGAGATTGTCTGGAAAAAAATATTTTTAATTACTCTGAAAGTAATTTAAAAGGCAAGCTTAAATTGCGAGAAAATAACTACATATTTTTCTGAGTCTGTTGCATAAAGAATCAAAAAGGCCGTCCAACGTAATTTAAAATACTGATTCAACCAATCCAAAATTATATGATTATATATCCAAGACTGCAGCTATGGCTCTGGTTCTCTTAACTTCTAACTATTCCATACAATAGTCTTTGAAGGAAGCTAAACTCGAGCCCGTGACATATCATCCATCAGGCAATTGTCTAACCAATTTCCGATGCATTAGAAATGCTTACTTTTTTTCCGAAGATTTTAAATTCATTCTATTGTTTCCATACGAATTTTTTAAATATTGAGAATTCTACAAAAATTAATAAAATTAATGATGCATGTAAGCTCAAAGATTTTAAATATTTATTTTAAAATGCTAAGATTCAAATGTCTCAAACAAATATTACTTTAAAGTTCTATCAAATATGGAAGAAAAAATCCACTTTTAAGCTCATACGCGTTTTATGAAAGCAACAACTGAATACTAAATACGAATAAAGTTAAATCTCTTCTAATGCTTTTTGATGACGATTAATAATTGTTTAAAACATAATATAAAGCAGCAATTTTTCCTTCTAAAGAAATGATAATAGTTATGAACATCACAAGTATCATAACACCTTAGATAAGTTCTTTTAAGCCCCCATCCGAGATGAAATATCTTAACAACTTAACAAACATTTGTTATGACTTTATTGTCAAAAAGACTTTCGCTGCAGAGTCAAGTTCTTAATAGCATTAAATAGCTTTTGAGACTTTATTCTTGGGATATGTTACATGGGTCATACATAAAAGTATCCTGGCATCTCATCATCATCATCATATTTAACAGTTTAGGGTGGACCAAGACCTTCTTTTGAAGATTCCTCCAAGATGGCTTATCTTTTGCCTTAGTCTGTCAATTTATTTTCCCAATTACCTTAACATCCGATTCACCAGAATCAAACCACCATAGATTTGATCTTCCTCTTTTCCGACTAGTAAAGTGCTTTGCAACATATATCTTCTTTACTGGTTTTTTTTTTATCTATTCAAATAATATGAGAATTTCAATTCATTCGTTTTACTTAAATACACCAAGAGTCTCAAAACAAACAAATTTATATGCTAATTAAGCATCAATTGAAACATAGATTTTAGAATAAATTTTCAGAACATCTCATTTCCTTGAAGTTTCAATATCGTTTCATCAATTTTAAATATCGTACACACTCTAACCGTGAAAAAAAAAAACAGAAAATCTTGCATCATGTTATTTTACGATAATGAGTAACTCAAATCATCGGAAAAGTTGACCCACATCTTAAAATAGTTTTGAACTTATCTAAAAATAGACGAAGAGTGTAAAGCACTACAAGAAAGAATTTTCATCTTTAATTACAAGCACGTATAATGAAAAGAATGCTTCAAAGGATGAACAATGAGTAAGAATAATAATATTTCCGATTCATTAGTAAGTAATTAGGAAACTGAAAATTTTCTTTTTTCTTCATCTTATTCTGTCGATTCAAAATAATAACACCATTCAATATATACCTTGTTTCGAAGTATTTTAGTAATATTATACCAAATATATTATTATAAAATCTATTTCGGAATCTTAATCCATCGAGAAATCCACTCCAATGGGAAAAGCAAAATTGAAATTAGATTCATTGTAAATAAAAAACTGAACATTTATTTCAAATTTATTTATGGTTAAAGTATATGAAGGCATTTATATATTTTATATTACACAAAAATTAAAATTTTAAGAGAATATATTCAGAAATCAGTCTGTAAAATTGATAGAAACTATTTTAAGATACATTTCCTGTAATTTGTAATTAAAATACAGAAATCAGTCTGTAAAATTGATAGAAACTATTTTAAGATACATTTTCTGTAATTTGTAATTAAAATAAAGTGACGTTTATCCATATATTTAGAGATATAAGAATTAATCCACATAATGAAAAGCTTATTGATTGTGATGCATATAATACAATTATTTCATTAAAATGTAAATGCGAGTAATTAAGAATTCTGTTACTACTGTTCTTTTTTATTACTTTAAGGTCATTTTTTTCTAAGTATTTTTACAGTTTTATTCGTTTTATATTGTTAGAACGAACAAAATACTTACTTTACATTTTCTAATGGTCGAACAATATTAAGGGTTATAATAAAGGCACAGACAAAAAAGGCGTGACTTTTCTCCAAAAAATATTCAAGAATTAAAAGGAACGAACATTTCCAGTAAACAATCTCAAAAGTTTAAAAATAAATTTTATTACGCATTTAAAGTTTCGACATATTTGTGCGACTACTTCTCTATTTATATTATTCTTAGAATTTTATACGTTTACTAAGCCAACTTGTTTGTTCTTTTTTATTTAAAAAAAAATATTTTTATTCAAACACTAATTGGAATTACGAAATTGAAAGAGAACCGCATGTACTTCAAGGTAAAGGTATGACATATTGTACAAATGAATTAAGAATTTCTTAATTCATTTGTACAATATGTCATATGTTTCACACTTATTAGGGGGAAAATTGTTTTTTACGGTAAGCAATGCATATTTTTTTTCTTTGCTATATTTTGCACTATACTCGTCATCCACTTAAAATTATTCATCTAAAACATTTTTATTCAATCGTTTAAAGTTTTTCTGCAGTTTTTCAATATTTCTATCTTTTTTGATAATTTTCAATTTATTTTTCCATTTCATTTACTTTCTTTTGAAATTTTCTATAGTATATAATGTTTTTCTTTAAAAAATTAATTAAAACCTTTATTTTTATTCCTTTTCTTTATTTGCAATGTTCTATCTGTTTATTTTTATGTATTGGTGTATATCTTTTTACTCTATGGTAAAATAAGGATTTCTTATAAATTCTTTTATATTTTAATTATTGGGATCACTTCTCAGCTTACTTTTGATTTTAGTATTGGTATTTAATTCTACATAAATATCAAATTATATATATATATATATATATATATATATATATAGAGAGAGAGAGAGAGAGAGAGAGAGAGAGAGAGAAAGAGAGATAATCATATCAATTTTTTCAATGTAAGTTTGTCACACAAATATGTTTTATTCTGCACACGCACTCTGAATTTCCGTCAAATATCTTTTTTTAAACGCAGAATCACAAAATGAAACTATTTATTCGTGAAAGTCAGTGGAATTTATGGAAACTCCCGAAAAGAAAACAAGTATGCGTTCTTCTCTTTTACGCGTGAGGAATTCTCAAGTATTTTTTAAGACTTTCTTCGGAGAAAGAAAAAAAAATATGCATCTTGCATATTAACGAGTCAAAGATCGCATTACAGGTCACGGAGGTTATTTGAAAGGTGTTTATACTTTATATATCTTTCTACGGTGTTCGAATGCCTAGAAAGAATTATAAAGTGAAAAAGCAGATGCAATTAAAATCTAATCTGCCTTTTTTGTATCATAAAATGTTTGAATACAAAATAAATTTTGATCACAGATAAAGAATTTTGAAAGAGTGTATGTTATATTTTATTATCTCAAAGTCATTATCAAAGTCTTTATCTTTGGAACTAAAGTGTAATGAAATTTTTGTTTAATTTATATTTGGACAAAACCATTAGTACAAATAAAAAAAATACATAATGAACAGCCGTATTTATTTAAATTCCTTTTTGAAAACCATTAATTTCCTAAGAAAATTAATAATTTATATTTTTTATCAAAATTATAAGAGAAATAATTTTTTGGGGTCAAATGAGTACAAGTTTCTTTCTGAAAACCTGTTCATTTGATTTCTTAGTCGGAATGGATATTTAATAGGAATCAGTAGTTTCCATTCGGAAAAAAAAAAAAGAAATTTAAATCTGAATTCCATTTTCATTTTCATATAATAATAATAATAATCAAAATATAAGTAGACTTAGGAGAAAAATCATCTGAGAATCAATAAGTATTATTTACTTGCAATAAATTTATATTCATCTACCAAAAAAAAAAAATCAAAATTTATGCAAAATCATGAAGTGATTCATGATAGCAGACTTAATTTTGGAAGACTTTATTTAAAATACTATATAACTTAAGCGGATATGCTGCGTTTTCAAACTCCCTTTTTTTTTTTTTTTCAAATTAAACCCGTGACTCGCACATGCATTATTATATATTTAAATTTTCTCTATTTTATAATATTTCTGTGGTGCATTCATAAACAATGTAGTTTGAAATAATACATTTTTCGCGAATGTAGTTTTATGTAAAATATTAAATTACACACACACGGTATATATACAAAACAATTTAATAACGTCAAATTTTCAATAATTTTATGCACTTTAAACAATTCTACATAAATTATTAGAAGAAAAATATTTTTCGAAACGAATTTACTTTAACTTAGAGATAAAGTATAGATTTCTGAAAAAACCGCAAAGGAATGAATTTTTCCAATAAATAAAACTCCAGTTTTTACCATAAAGATTCTTTACCGATATCACAAAATTCTTCATTCTTTTTTAACTTGAGTTACAATTGAGGCTTTTATTGCCAGAATAACCATTTAAAAAGATAACAACAATGAAAAAACGATGCATCTGAAAATTATTTAATTATATAAGGAAATAAAATAAATTCGAAATTCCAAAAGTCTTTTTTAAGTGTATGTGTATTAGTTTTAATTTATACTGTATCTTCTTTTTAATCCGGCTTTTGATGGGTTGGCCCATTCTTTGATCCAGCATCAATAAAGGCGTTCATTATCAAATTTTTTCGTATAGATTCGAACTTTTATTGAATTTTACGGTCAGATCGTGGGCATTGCGCTGCTCCCATTTTCGCACAGTGTTTATCGAATCTGTCAGCTTTCATTTCATTGCAGTGTTTCTTGTTTTCTAGTAAGTAACTTAACATGCTTTCATAATATTACAACTGAATACAAATAGTGTACTGTACAGTAAAATATTCTCGAAGTCCAGCAGGTGTTCTTCAAGTGTTAATAAAACTAATAAATTTAACTTGTGCTTGCTAACTGTTGCTTGTCACAGTTTGTTTTAACCATCATTGTACTGTATTAATTTTTCTTTCGTGTTGTTAATCAATGCAAGAATATTTCATTAAATTAATGTTCAATGTTAGAACTTAATTTTGTAGTTGCTGATATGACGAAATACTTTGTCGGATATTTATATCGTCTACACAAGTTCAGAATATACGTAAACACACTGAAAGCATGTTTCAGTCGTTTAAAATTTTATCTAGAGTGATTTATCTTTGGAATCCCTTTTAAAACTATATTAACGCTTGATAATACGGCAAGGACTTGGTCTCGAACATGCGGGTTTAAACAGCTCTTACTGTATTACAATAAATGATAACACAAAATCCAAGTTTTGCCTAACTTAATTCATTGCGATGCGACTTCCTAAATTTTACCAAAGAAAACAGCTTTGTTGATATAAGCAAATGCAAAGCAAAACTTTATCATTTTGTAAAAAAATTGTCGCTTGAATAGATTTCCTAAAACATAAAAATACATATGCATCATCTACATTAAGATACTTATAGTTTTCAAAACATCTTTTTACAATTCTTACATTTCTGAAAGTGCAATCAACTCTGAAAAAATAACTTCCTTTCAATTAAGTACTATGTGACCTCTCGAATTTCAGCTTCGGGAGTATTTTATTTTTTTGCGAAAGTTTTCCTACGGAATTTCTTACGGGAACCATTTATACACAAAAGAAACCAAGTTTAATATGATTTTTAAAAAAAAATTCGCTTTCAACTGAACTAACAAATTTAACCTCCGATTTAATCGTCGTTTTTTTTTAACTAAATAATTTGTACGCTGATGGATAAAACATTTTACTGAAAAATAACAAAAAAAAAAAAAAAAAAGTAGGATTCGCAGTTTAAGATACAGAGGCGCTTTTGAACCCTGTAATGAAAGTGTTAATTCATTAAATCGATAAAAAGAATACATTAACGCATCCATACATTATACCTTTCGAGAACCTTTTGAAAACGTTTGGAGTTTCTTTATCAAACCGGTGGAGTCACTTCATCTCAAGTAATGATTCCCATCAATTTTGTGTAATGTGACCTTTCAGCTATCAACACTCTTTTTCAGCGTTTTCACATTTTCTGCAAAAGCCGTTGAACTTGTTTTTAGTTTACATCGCTATACACTAGATATTTTTAGATTCCGCAATAAGAAATTAAGATAGTTTTGCTTAGGGATTAATATTTTATCATCGATAACAAGATTCTAAGATGCAGAAAAGGAAAAAAAATCTAACTTTTTCTACTTAGTCTTAGAATTATTATTTTTTCTTTTTTACTGTTAACTATTTTATTTAATATACAAATTATGTTTCATGACAGTCTGTGTGATTATATATATATACAAATTCAAATAGCCCATTTATTATTTCTTATGATATTTAAATTCAAATCTTATATAAATATTTAATATGGGTTTAAAAATTAAAATATGCTTTTTCATCATGAAACTAATACAACAACAAAAATTTTGATGCAGTCCTTAAAAAAACATAACATGCACAGGAATCAACACATTAGGAAGGAAATATATTTATCCTTAAATACGAAGAATTAATTTTATTTAAATTCTTCAGGTTGCAGAATAAATGTTAACTACTATTTTAGCATCGTTTTATATCCACTTATTAAAGACACGTATTTCAGACTGCTTAAAATATTTCAGATTGTTCAAGATATTTAAGATTGTTCAAAATATTTAAGATTCTTTAAAATATTTCAGATTGTTTAAAATACTCTAAAAAACTAATTGTACTAACAACGCGTTTCTTAAAGTAAAGGTATTATCAAGAATTTTTGTTTTTGAATGATACAAAAAATAATTAAGATATGACGATATATATGATCACTTAAGGCAGAATATTAAATTTTAAAAAGGAGGAAGATATTTACTAAGATTTTATGAATTCAAAAGAAGAATTTTGAGAATTCCAAATGCTATTGTACTCTTGTATTGTACATTTATACTGTTGAAAGAATGAAAATGCTCTTATAAAATATTACAAGAAATTTAAATACCGATGTTAAAAGCTTAATTTAATGCAAATACTTAGCAAATAAATTATTCCATAAATGGAATGAAAAATGGTAAATATCAATTAAAGTTATATTTGTAAAAAAGGCAAATACGAAAAAAAAGGCGTTTTAAGATTCTTTTTTCACACAGGGAAGAAACTTTTTTTTTTCTTCAATTTTCTCTTTAAATAAGGTTACCAGTTACTAAATAAAAAAAAGTGTAACACAAACAGACACAAATTCTGAGTTTTAATAAATTTACTGGATTTAACTTTTTTACAAAGCAAATAAACTACTGAGAACGCTCACAGATATAATATAAATATCCAGTTAGCCTTTGCCCAACTTATTGCATCTATCCAGTCTATTAACTAAAGTTTTATCGATAAAACTATCAAAGTTAAAGGAGTATGTGATTGCACATAATTGTTTATTTTGCTAAAAAATATTTATCTTCCATATATATATTTTCTATGCACTTTATTTAAACACATTTAACTGCCTCTCTCTCTCTCTCTCACACACACACACACACTCTTGTTCTCTAACTATTATAATCGTTTGAAAGTATGTACAACATTTGCAATATTTTTTATATACGAGCACTTCAATAATATTTCCATAGAGTTCCTATTTTTAATAAACCCTTAATAAATTGATACAATCAAGTTATAAATATTATCTGTATTTTTAAAAAATTTATTAAAGAAAATAATTTAGCATTTTTATGTTTCATCAAATCGATGTGAAATAATATTATTTTTAATTTCATAAGTCTGTTCTTAGAAAAAAAAAGGGAAATAATTAATCTAAGCAGAGTATATAATATTAAGAAAATGTTCATTAAATATGTCCATTGAGTCATTAAGTTAGAAATTCTTAACATTCTCTTTCAACCAATACTGAAGATACCAGTACTATTTTTATGGAATGAAAAAAATTGCAATAGAAATATCATCCGGGAAAATAAAAAGAAACCTTATCTAATAAAAACTGACGTAACACCTTACTTAAAAATTTTTAATGAAAATAGTTCTGAAAGAGCCAAATTATAAGGCTAATGAATTAACGAATAAATCAATTTGCGAAATTAAACTAATTACAATTTTTTTTTTTTTTTGTAATGCATGAAATTTTTTTAAAATCTTGGAAACAGTGAGCACACCAAAATATCTAAAGCTTTCTAAAAAAAATTATCGCAATTCTCACTGAAGTGTATTTCTACATTTTATTCGACATTTCCATATTTTTCCCAGCTTATTGGGAAAAGATTCATATCACGAGCATCCAACTATTGTAATGCGCTTATGATACATGAAATAACATCCATCCTTTCAACAAACCAGAACTAGGCCAAAATATTGTCTGTATTATTTTGAAATCCTACTAACAAAACAAATCCACTCAAATGCAATAAAAAAATTTGAACATTATACTAAATTTCATACAATTTTCTTTTACAATAAATAATAATGTATAAATGCATAATAATATGGAGAATCTAAGAATTCTTTAAATAATCATATAATTTTTGTATTTCTCATTCAGTCTCTTTCATTGTCTTAAAAGTTAATTTTCAGTTTATTTTAAAGCGGATGAAAAATTTCAAATCATAAGCCAAGACCTCGATGCAAATCATGATTTTTCCATTTTGTATTCATACTTGAAATACAAAAAATGGGCTTATTTCAAAATCAGTAACTCATAACCATATATTCTCTGTTCATTTAACTTTAAAAAGAAATGGTAAATAAGTTTTAACTATGTACTAATATAGTAACAAAGCATTAAAAAGCATTTTAAATGTGGGATATACGTGTTTGTCTTAATTTCCATATGGCCATGACATAATTGAATTATCAGCTTCAACATTGGTCAAACGTTTGCACAAGTAGAAAAAGTTGATCATTTCAGCAGCTTGTTATTATAAGGTATTAATTTATTATCTGTTAAAATCTTTTTATTGCAATAAAAATGTAGTACTCGTAAGTTGTCCAAACGAAATTTAAAAAAGAATTTTACTGGTTCTCTTTCACGCTTCTTATACCATTAGTATTAAAAGACTTATTTGAAGTGTTAAATATAATGTAATCACAATGAATGCACAAATGATGATTAAATATATCATTGATCAATTTCCCAAGAGTGGGAATTCTTAAATAATCATAGGAGAATGAAACCAAGTAAAAATTAGAAATAAAAATGCTGTCTTTAGCATATTTCTTAAAAAATTACAAGAAAAATGCCAATAAGAATAATTGAGAAATATGTTTTACCAATCCCCAAATTCATTCAGCAATGATAAACGTAAAAATAACATTTTCTTGAAAGATTTAGTTCAAATGTGTTTAATTTATACTAAGTATTTAAGTCTTAATAAAAATTAAAAGAGTTTTGAAAAAATTCAATCAAGAGTCTGTTGAACCGAACTAAGAGGATCTTCCGACTCAGCAGCATTATTGTTTTGAAAAGTTTACACTTGAAAATTCCTCTGTCTCTCTTATAGAAATAACAGTTACTCGATGTTTATAGAACGATGATACGAGTAGTTTATTGTTATTATTTTCGTCGCAAAAAATTTTTACAATTCAAAACATTCTTCATTTGTTTATCTAAATATCATTTGTGATTCCTATGATTTAGTTAAATGTTTGAAAATAAATAATTCATTGTATGATAGTAATTGATCGTTATTTTGGCGTGAAAACATAAATCAAGGAATTTGTCTTGAAAGAAACAATTTTACACTTCCTGATTTTTTCAACCTTCTCTTTTTATCCAGAAATACAAATTTGAATCAAAGCTATGAAGCGCTAAACATAAAATAAATCTTTTTCGGGTTCAGTGCATTTCATGAATAGACAAAAAAAAAAAAAAAAAATTTAAAAAAAAGGGCATCTACAAGTATATTGCAACTGCATGATTTATGAAAAATTTATATTTTCTTTTTTTTTTCTTTCGAAACAACAAGCGAAAATATTATAAAAGCATATTTCCTCCATCTTTATTTATCATATGTTGATTACAGAAAACATATTACAGGTTCCTTTATTTATTTTTTTGATTACGTAAAATTAAAGATATTTTCATCTTAAAATATTCTAATACCTACACTTATATCAGTTTAATATTTTTCCCTATACTGAAAGGATATTAAATTTAAGACTTCTTAGATACTAAGAGCAAAAGGGTTTAAACAGTCAAGGGTCAGTTACTCAATTTACATGCAAGTGTAATAAGCTCGTATCAGTTAAAACATTCATTCGATAATGCCGAATCATTAAAAATTGTTCAATAAAGAATAATAATTATTAATAATAAAGTTGAGCATAAATAATTAATATACAGTTCATCCTTTTTCAATTCTATTTAGTTCAATAAAACAAAATTATGTCCATTAAGAAGAGATTTTGAGAAAACCTTTTCGGAAATAAAGTACCTCAAAAATTTCCATTTGTCACAAAATTTTTATATTTGAAAAATATAACAAAGATCTCAACTGCAATAAGATTTAAAAAATCAACTTTTGATTTGAAAAAATATTGCTTAGTATATTCTGAGAAATATGACTCTTAAAATAATTCCCATTCTGCAAATTTATTTAAGAAAACTGATGTAGGAATAAATAACCTTAAAAATTCATATAAATGGTAATATTAGAATTGAATTTTTTTTACGAGAAAAATTCAAATCCTCACCAGAAGATTCATAATACATTATTTTTCCTTTCAAAAGCAATTGGAGTAATTTTCAAAATTCATAATTACAGCAATTTTTAAAGATTGAAAAATATATGTACCTATATCCTTGAATTCTTAGATTCGTTTGATCTTTTTTTTTTCTCCACATGAAACATAATTCCCTTTAATCGCGTGTTGTTTTAGAAAAATATTGAACAACTATAACATATATTATATATATTCTTAGTTATCTTAAAATCTACAACGTTCAGAAAATTAAAATTACTAGACACTGGAATTCTGGATTTCTTTTTTTTAAGTTAAAATTTCATTAAGCACCGTAAATTTTTAAAGTCAAAAATAATGACAAATATTTCTCTTTTTCAATTTTAGTTGATACTTGTGCACAAACTTTTCGTTTTTATTAGATTTTAAATTTTAAGAAATTCTCTTAAATTTCTGACTCGTAAGAGCAAAATCAGTTTATCTATAAAATGTCATCAAATATCATTCTCAGATTTTCTAATTATATTTCACTGATTTGACTGAAAAAAACTGCAGATTTTTCTGCTTCAGAGCATTCGACATAATATAGGAAAAAAAGATCGTATATAAATACTTCAAAACTAATTGTAAAAACATAAATTGAAAATACAATTTGATACAACTTACTCTGATCAATTTAATTCAAAATTTTTCTCTTCTCTCAGATATTTTAATACCATATTTCTTCCTTCACTGAAAACAGTATTTTAATATTTTCCTATTTTAAGAGTAAAACTTCAAAGTCTTGAGTGTATTCAGTCCAAAAACAAATTTTGTCTGTTCTCCCGTATATACGTAATACAGTTCTCTCGTTCATATGTATAGGTGTACAACTTTGATTCGTAGTTTTTATGAAAGTGAAAACCTGTCTCTTTCCTGTCTCACAATAATTTACCAATATTGTTTTCGAAAAGAAGTAATAATTAAAATATTGGTATTTATTAAAAACATTGATGCAAACATAAAACATCTTATATTCCAAATTTAAGCATCTTTAATTAAGACTTTTTTTTTATTTTTAACAAATTACTAAATTTTACAATTTTCTTCAGCTATGTTACACATACAGAAAGGGTAAGAAAGAGAGAGAGAGAGAAACTTTAAGCTTATAATCTGCAATTTTCACTCACATACAAGTTCGAAATAAATTTAGACTTATTAAACTAAAACCAGTTTCTCAAAACATTTTATATTCTCTTTTTTTCCTTTATAGATTGTCTTATGTTATTTAAGTTAAGCTTGTTCTTGATAATATATATATATATATATATATATATATATATATATATATATATAGCTTGTCTTCATTTTATTAACATCATCTTACAAACTTCAAAGTGCAAGAGCTACATACACATTCAAAACTCACAATTTCAAGTTGGTAATATCAAAACAAAAATATACGTAAGATTTACTTACAAAAGAAATTTATTTGAGTTTCCTATTTCGGGATATTTTTGTAATTATTCTTAAATTCAACATTAATTGTTAAAATGTAAGGGCGAAAATTCTATATATAATCATATAGTTTTTTCCTTCATAAAAGCATAATAAAAATATGCTATAATTATAATTTTTAGCGAATCCACTGAGTAAACCATAGAAAATTGCGAGTATATAAATCATCAAATGATCCTAGTTAATGATGTGATTTGTAAGCTTTTCAATATCAGGAAGAAATTCGAATCATTAAATATTTCTAAGTATTTCCTTTCCCTCTGTATTGGCACGCATTTTTAATAAACGAAAACAAATGAAGTATATTGTATTGTAATACAACTAAATCTGGATTCATCTATTGTTTATGGAAGTTTAATTTCATTTATATATACATCCCCCATTTTCCTGTTACATTTTTTTTTTCTGAAGTTAAACTTTATATTTTAAAAAAGACATTGATAATAAAAAAAAATGATAATTGGTGCTGAATTGAACTTTAAAATGAAATAACAAAAGTTACAGTGATAATCTTTTTAAATAGACAGTTTTCACACAACATACAAAATTATATACTATCCATCCAATGTGCTGTTTTCGAATGCTACGAAATCGGTTGTTCCAAAGCAGTATTTGAAAGAATTTTAAGATTTTGGAGATAACAGCAAAGCAATACAAAGGACTCCACAAACTTAGATTTCCACACAGCACAAAGAAGAATATAAGAGGTTACAAAAAAAAAAAAAAAAGTCTGAAAAACAAAAAATATCAGAGTACGTAATATCTTAATGTAACTATATACTGTATCTTAAAGCGTGACAAAATGAACGGAACTCTTCAGACGTAGAACCTCAAACGCTGCTTAAACTCAATGGCGCGTGAAGTCATGAAAAAGCAGAATGATAGTGGAATCACGTTTTTTTATGAAGTGCTACAACACTAATACGATTTCAACACACATGACAGTGAATAGCAATTTTTCATTTCTAAGCTATAAAAATATCATACAGCAATATATTATAACTGTGAATGATAATCCTATAAGAAATACTACATGTATATACACAGCCAATATTGATGTGAATCAAAGGTAAATAGATTTTTGAAAAAAAATTCAAAATCCTTCAAGTATTTCTCCTCTAGAAACTAAATAATAAGCATAATGATGTATTTTTAATTCGTATCCAAATCTGAATCAATAATAATAATTTCAACATTCATTCTTCAAATTGGAAAAATTAGCTAAAAACTTGAAAAATAAGCAGAATAAATTAAACACTTGTCGAATGTTGGTTAGAATAATATCATTCTGGTAAAACAAACTATGAAAGAATATTGTTTAGGAGTGAGTCATTCTGCCTTAATAACGACTGCATAACACTTCTAAAAACTTAACATAGCTATCATTGCACTTGTTTACATTTGATGAAATACATGTAAGATGCAATGTTAAAATGTGCGCTTGAAATTTCATCGTTTTATTTTATCAAATAAATTGCTCTTTTTTTTTTAAAGTAGGCATTTAGATTTTTAAAAAATTATCAAAATTAACAAATACAAGAAACATTAGTTATTTTCGTTTAAAATATGAAAATAATAACTTAAAGCAAAATACGTCTGAATCTTCAAAAAAATTAATAAATAAAAATAATTAATTCCACGATGACGAAACTAAAAACTTATAAGTTTCTTACAAAATTCTCAACTTTTTTTTCACACAAAAGTCAAAATTCTCGCTTCTAGAATATTCACGTCATTAAATTTTTAACTATAGTATCATGATGAACCATATCAGAGTAGTTTTATTTAAAAGCATTTGGTATAGTTGGCGCTTTTTAAATTATAAAATACTAAAGTAAAATTATTTGAGTTTTTAGTTGAAGACTTAAAATATGACTGGGAAGACAAACTGACAAAAAAAAAAAAAAAATTATTCGCCCTCTTATTTTATGCCCCCCCCCCCCCATAGTTTTATTGAAATAATGATTGTGTTCATTCATAAATTATCCCTCTGTGATTTAATTCGTTTATGGTAAATTCAGGCAGTATAACCTCGTCTGACCCAAGGGGGAAAAAGATGAGAATAACTCCTATGCATTCTAATTAGGCTCTACAAGTAACAGGGTCAAAGCTGTATCAGATTAGAAAAATTCTGTGATTCTTTGGAGCTACCCTAATCGGAAAAGCAGCAAAATAAGTATAAGCTAGTTTCCCTTAACCTCCCCCAAATTCTACTTCAGTAAATAAACACTTCCTACTCTTAATAGAATATATTTTTAACATTAATTATTATTCGTGTTAAAATAGTTTGTGTTAAAAAATACCTAGTAACGCTTCTTTTCATTCCGCAATAAGTAAGATCATTTTTAAAAAAAAATTCAAAAATTAGGAAAAATATTTACAGTAAAAAGTAATCCAAAATAGCATTTTAAACAATTGTAGTACTTCATTTTTATTCGTGCTTTTGATATTAATATTTAAATTGGATTGAATATTTATTTAAGAAAAAAAAAAAAATTAATAGCTTTTTAAAGTACCAAAAACTTCCGCCACATGTGGTCAGGATTAGACAAAATGAATTCAATTTTCTTTCTTTGCTGATATTTTCCTAGTTTCATTTGGATTGATAAAAGTCCTTATAATAAATATTTTTGCTATTTGTGACCGAAAGAAAACAATGCGGATTTAAATAAAAAGAAAATGAAAGTATTATTTTAGAGAAAACAAAAAACATCAACGGAAGCCCCTTTGTATAGCAAGAAAGATTAACTTTGAATAAATAAAACCAAACTTAACGAATTTATCTTTCTTTAAGAACTATCATTCTATTTTTCTACGAAATCGACCATATAAAAAGGATAATCATGGGAGAAAAATCGATTGTTTATAAAAGTTTCGGTTTGAATTTATGTTCTAGTGACACGATTTTCTTCCTGAAAGGAAGAAAAGAATTTTAAGTGAAAAAAAACTTTTTATTTTTTATTTTTACTGTATGAGTGAAAGAGAAACCGAACACTCATTTTTTTTCATGCATTTATCACTCCAACGAAAAGTAGTATGTTGTTTTTATTTTAACATGTCCACAAAATATCACACATCAACACAGCGACTTTAAAGAAGTATGTTTAAAATAATTAAAAATAATTTTTATGTACATACGTAACTTTAAATTATTTTGAAAATTCCAAACACACACACACACACACACATATATATATATATATAACGTAATCAAATCACAAATAATAATTTTAAAAATCTCACACTCAAAGAATTCAAAGCAATTTTTTTTTATCATATCAAACTAATATATTTTTATAGAAAAAAGTTTCAATTATTTGATCTTTCAATATTCTTTGAAATTTTTAGGCAAATAATGGTATAAACCACATATTTTACTGTAAAAATATATCTCCTAATTCTTAGTATTTACATCAATATATATTTTAAACAAAAATAAGGGCAACTTTTCAAGACTATTTTGATAGGCAGTTTTTAGTAAAAAAAAAAGGAACCATTCAAGAAATTTTTATACCGAACTTGTATGCTTTTCAATTGAAGGTGAATAGTTATTGATGACTGCTCTAAAGTCTTTTTAACCATTTTTTTAAAATTAAACTATTTTTTACCGTATTTAAAATACATTAACTAAAAACTTTCTATAATGTTCACCGACACCATTACATTTTGAATCAATTTTTAAAGCGAACAGCGGTATTCTGTGTTTTTAACAACTAAGTAAACATTTCTATACCTATAAACTGATGCAAACCAATAATTACATATTCTAATGAAAAATCTTTTTTCTTTAACTATTCCATAGCCAAAAATTATCCTTTTTTTTAAGCATTCAATTTCAGGATATCATTTATACTTAAAAGTTCCAGCGGCTTTTTATGCATAACAATGCAGCTCAAAATAATTTTTAATTTTTTTAATATAAAAAAATTAAAAGTTTTTTTTTCATAAGCATTAAATCAGTTTTAAAATTTCATATTAATTTTTCCAGCTAAGCAAAAACAGAAATTTACGTAAATCTAAACACGATGAATACTTCATTTGATTTAATTAGAAATACTGTCTCTATTTTTAAGTCATCAGAATCAAATGAATCACGTAGTGTCTGTTTTTCTCAAAAATTGCTCTCTCTACAATTTTTTTTAGAGTATGGATGAATAAGTGATTATTTTGAATGAAATATAAGTGCTATTACAGAAACTAATACTTTGTTGCATTACAATAAACAAAAGACGTTGATCAAAAATAACAATAATAAAAAATGCATTTATCATACCAAGGAAGGAACCTTTTTCATTGCGTTCTACACGACAAGCTCGGCTTGTTTGAAGCTCAGTAGCGTATGAAAACGGCGCAATATTACCGGTGTTACAAAATGATGTGCACTTAAGATGCGCAACAATCCATGAATGACAGGAAATATCCCACTTGTGGACATGGCGTGTGACCAAATTACTCCAAATTTCTATCTATATGATTAATTTCCGTTCATTTTTAATTTGAAAATCGATTGTCTGCATATCTCCTTCATATATATTAATTCAAAATAAAATCATCAACATATTTTTTTCTACATCATGAAAATGAAGGAGTCAGCGTACTTTCAATTGACTCTTCTAACTTTTCTAAAATTTGATATTTTGGAAAATTTAATATCATTTAAAACATATATAGATTTTAAAACATGTATACAATTTACCTCCTCTTTAAGAATATTTTATGAAATAGCATTCGACTTCAGTATTATTTAGCCGATTATCCTTAAAAGCGTAATTAAAATTTCAATTTTTTGAGCTAAAATATATTTATAGAGAACAGAAATATACAGTTTTTATGTATCAAATATATCGGGTAAAATATTTTCCAATGATGGATTGATTCATATGCTCTTCTTCAGAAGAGACTTTTCTTAAGGTTGATATTACTTTAGATATTCGGAATCAAATGTTATAATAAAAATTCTTGTAATTTGTTATTATTACCTCATATTTTTATACGTAATACTTTTTTAATGTCGTGATAAATCAACAAACAAGAATGAGTATTAAACAAACCGAAACAGAATTTAAACGAATATAGTTCCAAAACCATTAATACAAATCAGCATTAATTTAAAATACATATTGCATCTTGTTCAAAACAATAATAATAAGAGGGCAAGTAACGCCATAAGCAGTTTTTAAAATTCCTTAAGCTAAATATAAAAAAAATTGCTCAATAAATTTTCTTATGAACATTCAGTAGAATAACATTCTTAAAAACGTTTAAAAAGTGACACTGCTACTTTTAAAATGCTTATTGATTTCGTTACACATCTAATAAAACATCCATAAGCAGTAGAGTCAATTCACTCATTTGCTGAAACACGGATCCAGCTCAGATGTAAACTAATTAAAATAGTTTTTATAATTTCTTCGAGTTATGTTCATTGTTAAAAAAAAATGCTCAAATCAAAATTCTTCTTGAAACGACTGCACACATCGAAATTTTTCAATGCTTTTTAAAAGTCATTTAATCTCCATGTATCCAGAATTTTCTACGATTAAAATTTTTTAAAAAAAAAAGGTTTTTACATTCTAGCTAGAAAACGTAATTTGAATGTGTTCTAGCTCTCTATTCGAGTTTCAGGGCCTTCAAATGCCCATTTAAATTACATCTTGATATCATGTCATGCGCACATGTTTTAGAAATACATACCTAAATCATAACAAAATGCAAACAGATCACATTCTTTTTTTTTCCATGACAATCCACTGCTCCCACTAGTATCATTTGCATAGGTGCTCTGGTTCGACACACACAAAAAAAAGTTGCCAAAAATTACTTACTTATCAGAAAACTGTAAGTTAAATCCATTTTGAATTTTATTAATAATAATATAAATTTTACGTCACAGATTTCTTAAAAAATTCAAGTCACTCACTTCACACTTCCGTTACGTTTTCTTATCCTGAACCTTTATTATGACTCTAAATATCCAGAATGTGTATTAAATAGAGTTTGTAAATAAAAAACATCTAGAAAAATTCCTAATCTTAATTCATTTTAAAAGCACTGAATAATCAATACTTAACATTTACTGATGAATTAATCCTTCGAGTAAACAAATTAAGTTTTTACGCGAAATTATTTCTGTGCTAAATGGTAGGGGGGAAGGAGAAAAACTTACCTGTCATTCTTCCCGCTTCAAAACAACGAGTTCGCGAACTACACATTTCTCAGCATATCGAAACTTATCCCACAGCCGTTACACCGGCCTTAATGACCAGCGAGCATCCTTAGCCAGGCGACCTCTGAAGCAAGTAACTAGGAAGCGAGTGAATGAAAACACAAACCCTTCTGCTCTCCTTGCCTTGCCTCAAGGGTTTCCTCTACTAAAAAAACCGGCTTCTCAGAACTCAGCTGCAAGAATCCGCTCCGCCAAAACGACCAACATTTAAGTTAACGTGCCAAATTTCGTTATGCCTTAAACAACTATTCAGAACGATCGCCCTCTTCTTTTGCCCCTATCCCCCCCCCCCCCCGATATCTCGAGTATGTTGTGCGTTCAGTATTTTAGTATTTAAAAATAATCTTTAATGTAATGCACAATTAAATAATCGTACCATAAAACTCATATTCATTGCCATGTTGAATTAATTTTTGAATTTCTGCGTAATTTTTTAATTTAAAGATCATAGCTGTCATGATTTTTATTTTGTAATGCAATAGCACAAAAGAAAAGTGTACTCATCATTCTATAAATTAATAATTACTAACTGCTTAAGTTACAGTTTAACTGAAATTGAGCACACACACACATATAGAACTAGTTTCAGAAATCAGAACTGCAATAAAGCTGCAATTCAAAAATTTTACACAAGTATATATGAATTGGTTTACAACTAACTGAATTTTGAATTGAAGAGATATTGAAATAAGACGATCCCTTGATATGAAGCCGTATGTGTATGGAGAGGGGATAAATCTCTTAGAATGCTGTAAGATATCCAAAATTCATTTTTTCTATACCGTATTTCTTCCCCCCCCCCTATAAATCTCTAATAGTTTTATGGCAGATTAAAATACCGAAAATTATGACTTCAGCGGAACGTTAGATTTATAAAAGACATTTGGAATAAAAATAATTCCGTTAATTCTAAGCCGGTAATTTAAAAATGTTTTGATAGAATTTACTTAAAGAAAGAATACGTTTCAAATACATATTTGCGAATATTGTGGTTTCCTCCTCTTCCCCTCTCTCCTTTTCAATAAGAAGGATATATTTACTTGTGTAATTTCGAAAACTAGTATTCTCAATTCACTCATTTAGAAATTGAAAATTATTGCTACCCTTTGTGCGTGCGAAACTTTTATAGTTAATAAAAACACAAGAAATATTTTATTTCCCGTGGAAATTTGGTTTCTATTCATTGATATTTGATTTGGAATTCAAATTCTTCATTTCTGTTTGGAAACATATTGAAACATAATAAAAAAGGTCAATTTATTTCTCGTTAGAAAATGCTAGCAATTACAAATGATTTCTTTTCGTTCAGAAAGAGAGCAAAAATTATCATTTGAATTTATGTTTAGTTAAATATTAATCGATAGACATTATTTTTAAAGGAAGAGAGCGTTTTGTATAATTTATATTTTACGAGTTTAAGTCCCATTGCGCGCTAACTTAACTCATAGTAAAAATTATGGAATATTTATGAATTTGTCGCTAAGATGAGAAATGAACCGAAATTTATTTATCGATGTTAATTTTCAAAAGCTCATAATATATCATCATCTTTGAAAACCTAAGAGTATCATGATGATTTTCCTATATTTTTATTGAGAGCGAAAATTGGGACTGGCGTTTGATTTATCTCGATACAAATCAAAACCGTATTATATTAAATTTTATGACAATAGTTTCTAACTTTAAAATTTCCTCTGAGAATCGTTTATATTTAAGTTTGTCAGTTCTTAAAGAAAAAAAAAAAAGGAATTATGCGATACTTCAACCGATAAAATATACATGGGCAGTTGCATTTTTTAAATGTCTCTCATTATTACACGCGAAAAGGTTTGGAATAGTATGGAATGATACAGATACCACAGAATTGTATTCAAAATCAATAATATTTTTATCTAGCATGATCAATTTTCATTTTTGAACTCTAAGCAGTACTGTTTATTATATACTCGTAATTATGTTCACTTTAAAACTGTGTTATATTTGAAGAATGACTACATTACTTATATATATTATAAGGATTTTCAATAAGGAGGATTAAATTTTATACTTATACTATTCAAAGAAATACTCACAAAGCTTAAATTACAATTCAATGTTTCAATAATTGTAGGATAAATTAATAGAATTTTTTTTTTCAAAATATGTGGTCAGGTGGCATAAAAGAAACTTGTTTTGACAACTGCTTTTTGAATAACATTCTTCACGATCAAGCTGAGCCTCGTACTTAATTATCCGTGGGCTTAAAAATTACTTATTTACATATTACTAATTTAATTAATAGGAAAACCAAAGGTTTAATATGACAGCAATATTAAACACGTACTCGTTTTTATCAGTCGTGTTAATACCCCAAAATAAATGGGATAAATTATCAAATGTGTTAAAATAACTGAGTAAAATTTACTGTTAATCAAGAAACTTCATCCATTTCGATAATATTGCTAAGATGTCTTATTTTTGCTTACAATGAAGTGAATTTATTAGTTTTTACTATTAATCAAGATTAGGCATATATATATCAAAGTAATGCTACAGAAAATTCAACAATTCGCATAGCTGTATATATTTTTAGATTATCAATGTTTCCTTTTATTTTGTTTTTATTTTTGAACAATCCAAACTTTAATTGTTGATCATTATTTAAAAATAAAACTCAGAATGAGTATAATTCACTCAATGTTATATCTTAGAAGAGTTTATTTGGTGTTCATCTTACAATATGAGCTATAAAAATTTTGTTATTTTTTTAATATAGAGTCGTACTTATTTAAAAGTAGTCTAATATCCTTTTTTTAAAAAAAAAATTGCATCAGTTCTAGAAATAATAAAGGGATGTCAGACTAACAGTGCCAAAAATCTTGAATCCTGAAAAGTAAATCTTGGCATGTTCCTTCTACATAAAAAAGAGATAAAAGCGATACAGTTTATGATTTTACACAATATTATAATTACTAAAATTGAAATTTGGTATTGTATATATATATATATATATATATATATACTGAAAATTAATTAATTAAATAAACTAAGTTGAAGCGAATTTCAAATTTATTTCACTTTAGCAGCGAGAGAGAGAGAACGTAATATCCATATGGCTAAAGATACAATTCCGCCGTTTGAATTACTGCACAAGAGCGCAAAAGAGATCAGAAGAGCAAGAATTTTTCCCTACTTTCATTTTTATAGAAGGGATTTTCCTTTTACACTAATAGATCACATGGTATAAAGTGTAGGTATTCTGAGAGATTTAAATGGTTCCCAACGACCTAGTATGGATTATCCCTATAGGTCTTCAATCGTGAAAACCAGAAGAAGAGCAAATTGTTATGAGCGTGTGATCTCATAAATTAAAGGATAGTGTGGAATTGTATCAGAAAATAAGAATGAGCTCTTTAAATTTGCGTTAGAGAATGAGAAAAATGAGGACATGAAAGTAATTCTTAGTGAAATTGTTACAAATTTAAGTTGAATCATTACCTAATTCAATGTATTTCAATAAAAAAAAAAAAAACGACGCACCAAGAGGGAGTTGTCCAATGGAGACAAAAATTAGCGGATAGGAAAATTATGTACAGAATAGAAAATGATTTAAATGTCAGAAAAATTGAAAGATTTATTTCAAAGTTACATAGTTCCAAAGTAACGAGCTCAATAAGGTGTTGACCCACCTATAGCCAGGTTGCGAGCTGTCACACAACGTAGCACAAATTGATAAGGCTCCCTGATGGTCTCCTGCGGTATTTCTTGCCAAATTTGCTCCAATTGTCGGGCTAGATCATCAACATTCCCTAGTAGATGCAGTCGCATTCCCATCATATCCCAGACTTGCTTGATTGGACAGAGATCTGGCTGGCCAAGGAAGTGTTTAACAAGCTGTAGGGCAGTTCATAGCAACACGTGCCGTATGTGGTCTGGCATTATCTTGCTGAAAAATTAAGGACAGGGCAAAAGGAACGGTTGGTACTGCAAAAGCAAAACAGGTCTCAGAATGTCGTCGACGTACCGCTCTGCTGTAAACGATTAAACACAGGCCGTAACTCCTGGTTGACGGCCTGTGTGGCGTACAATAGTGAAAGTAGGATCGGGACGCAACCCTGGGCGTCTCCGGACACGTCTTCGATGATCGTCAAGACACAGTTGGAAGCGGGATTCGTCGCTAAACATTATACGTCCCCATTCAGCATCATTCCAACCGGATCGAGCCAAGCACCACTGTAATCTGGCTCGACAGTGTGCAAGCTTGAATGGCAGGGTTTTTTAGCGGTCAGTACGAGCGTGAATTTTGCTCTATTAACCGTCTGTGAATGGTCATGGTGGTCACTCGTGTGCGGGTCGCACGTCTGATGGTTAATAACGATGAATCAGGCGCTGTGACTGCTTATCTGACAATCCCTCTGTCCTTCCGATCAGCTGTGGCCCTAGGTCGACCGCTACCATCATGACGCTGAAATCTGCCATTGTCTACCCATCCTTGCTAGCATCTTCTAATAGCCTCATCGCTTCGGCCCATATGACGAGCGAAGCGATTCTCCGATTTGCTCAACCTGCCTCTTTCAATCCAGTGATATGACCTCTTTCAAACTCTGATAGTTGCTCGTAATGAGCTCGAATCATGTGGCGTGGCATTTTTTTAGTCGTTGAAAGGTATCCTAAATCGCAATGCAACAGAAAATTTGACCATCAGATAGAGAATCGCTTCTTATATATACCTGTTGAATGCGCAGTTCCGATGCGCTGTAGTTCCCGATATTCATTCATTGGACACAAAATTTTAATCATTTGCATGTTCAATCGAAATGTCCTTGCATACGAAATTTCATTATAATCGGGAAGCTCCTTCTTGGAGCGTCGTTTTATTTGTTATAGAGTGTATATACATAATGTGTGTGTATAAATTTTAATGACATTTTGTAAAAAAAATATATTAAAGCAAATCCTAAAATTAATAACGAAAAATATTGTACATTATTCATTAGTATCAAATAAAATCAAAAAGTTGTACAGTCACTGTTCAAAGACTTCTATTTATTTTTCGACATGAATCATTCGACTCAAAGGTACATTCCATCCAGAAGACTATCTAGAGTATTTCAGAAAAACCCATTTTATTATATTGGTTCAGTTGTGTGACCTCTTTCCTTGAACTCAGCTGTAAACACCATCTCCATTGGAGAGAGAGAGTGTGTCAGTGTGTGTTCGATTCTAATTCTCTATAAGAGACAAGAGTTTATTCTCTTTTTCTCATTTCTTAGACTATAACGTAACGCAATTATATTAAAAGAACAATACAAGTATGATAGATATAACGCAATTAGATCAATAATTATTTGTAAGTTTTTTTCGACCATTCATTTTTTTCTCTTCTTTCTCATTTTCTTGATCAGAATATTCAAATTAGAACTTTATTATAAAATACGGATGACTTCTTAATTTAAGTTATGAATTATATATTTGGAGTATTTAAGGGCAGATTGATGTGTATATATATATATATATATATATATATATATATATATATATATAAGGAATTTACATATGTATTAAATAATAAATAAATATTCGAATTACAACTACTTAGTTGTAAGAAAAACGCTTTTGTTCCATCAAGATTGTTTTTTCATTTTGATGAGAGAAAGGCAATAATTGCACATATTTTGAAGGGTCTCGATTATAACAGAAGAGTGCAAAATTCTTCCTTTCCTTCCTTTTTATAGAAGGGATTTCTCCAGATCCCGTGGTAACTCATGTGGTATAAGATGAAGGGATAATGAGTGATTTACATAATGTATATAAGTCTAGTAGGGATTATTTCTGGTACATTTACGATTACGGGAAAATTAATTCAACAGATTTTATGAGCACATGATAGCATAAATTAAGGGATAATTTGGAATTGGATCAAAAAATAGGATTGAAATTTTTATTTCTAAGTTAGAAAATGGGAAAAATCAGGAAATTAAATAATTTTTTCAGTACAATCACTACAAATTAACATTTAATAATTGCATATATATATATATATATATATATATATATATATATATATATATAAAATATGTATAAATAAGTCCCGAGACTGAGCGGTCGTTTTTTTGCGATTTCCACCTTCAAACGCACCAGCAAGTCAATATAATAATCACTGTTGATCGATTTACCTTTTTCGAGGTAGTCAATGAAAATCACGCCATGCGTATCCCAAAAAACTGACGCCATGACTTTGCCAGCTGACTGCTGCGTTTTCGGACGCTTCGGACGGCTTTCGCCAGCTGTGTGCCACTCAGATGGCTGCCGCTTCGACTCAGGAGTGTAGTGATGTATCCATGTTTCGTCCATGGTCACGTAACGACGCAAGAAATCTTTTTTGTTGCGAGTAAATAGCGATAAACAGCTTTCTGAATCATCGACTCGTTGCTGTTTTTGTTCCATCGAAAGCAATCGCGGCACCCACTTGGAAAAAACCTTTTTCATGCTCAATTTTTCATGAAGGATAGTAAATACACTTCCATATGATATCTGTGTCATCTCAGCAATCTCACGGAGCTTCACTTTACGATCTTTCATTATAATTTTTGTCACTTCACTCACATTTCCCGGTGTAACGGCTTCCACAGGTCTACCCGAGCGTTCCGCGTCATTTGTGTCGGTACGACCACGTTTAAACTCGGCAAACCACCGACAAATCGTTGCTTTTGATGGACAAGAGTCCGGGTAACATTTTTCAATCCATTGTTTCGCTTGCACGGTGTTTTTACCCATTAAAAAACAATGTTTTATCAGAACACGAAACTCGGTTTTTTCCATTTTTTAATCGACTACAAAACGACTTTACTCCAACCTCGATAACTCAAGCTGTTTCTGGTCCGATCGACTTAGTACGGCCACGTTTCAAGCAAAGGTTGTACTCTAGAAAGAAAGACTGGTTTACTGGTTTTACTACGAGCGCCATCTGTTGGTCTCAAGAACTTATTGATCCATGTGTGTTATATATATATATATATAAACTGCTGTTTGTGAAAATGCAACACCATGAAGGAATCATCAGAATCAAATGAAATTCGCAGCAAATGTCAATTATGATATGCGCTAAATTAATAAAGTTCAGAGCCATCGTACGGCGCCAGCGCCCTTTGAAATCAGTATGCTGAAAGCGTATAAACAATAGTCTGTAAAGCGGGACGTTTGAAAAAAGTCTATGATTATTTGTTGGCAACGACGTTTAGTGTAAGGACCTGCAGTTATGCCTCCGACGGAAGAATAAAGAAATTCAAGCAACTTTACGGAGGTTTGAACGAGGAGTAAATCGCGCCTTCGAGACGAGGATTTTCCTATCGCGCGGAATAACCACGAGCACTGGCGGAACAGTTCCGCGTGATGCGAGTTTAGCAGGACCGATCCAGACCGCACTGAACAACTGAAAACACGGCACGACGCAGAAGGTGACGCTGGCGAGTTGCATGATGTGACACCTTGCTCCGCTGGCAGGTACGATCGCACAGCTTCCCCAGGACGGCGGAGCACGTTGGCTCTACGTGCTACAGGTGTACAATTTGCGTTCGGTCAATTCGTCGTCGTCTGCGCCCGTGGATTGCGTGTCTGGTGACGTCTGCGATTCCCCATCGCAATCATCGATCGGCTGGTCAGTGGCTCTTGGTAAGAGATAGGCGATGCTGATTCACCAAGTTGTCTTTCAGATGCCAGAATCACGTTCAATTTAGGATCCATTCGTGTTCGTACGTGTGCAGACGTTATGCTCGTCAAGCTGCCTTCCTGAGTGTATTATTGAACGACATTAGTGGTAAACACATTTGAGTTATGTATCCAGTGGGCATTTAATCTGGACGATCACATTGATATCGAATTGAGGTAATCTCATAGAACAGCGTGAGTCTGGCGAATCCCTTCAAACTTTCAAGACATCCCTGGAGCTAATCTTCAAAGCAGGATAATGCTTACCACATAATAAAAGTTGCGGGACTGTCTCTGAGACTGAGTCAGACAACGCATGCAACTTCTTTCCTTGGCTGCTTTATTCACTGGATATTCGCCATGTGAGCACGTGTGGTGGGAGTATGGTGGTTCGCTCGCTCAGGTCCGTGCTCCGTGGTTCCAAGACGAACTCTTTGTTTGTGCATACAAGTTGTATGAAATCCTTCCTCAAGATATATTCAAGATCTATTTGATCATGCCACGTCGTATGAAGCGGTCTATTGTCAGCCATGGGTAGTGCAACCAAATAATCTGATTTCTGATGTTGTTAATTTGTTTCTTTGCTTTTGAAAATTTCACTCATTTATTAATGGCATGCTTAGTCGTTCTGCATTTAATTTCTTTGATTCACATGAGATTCTTTCATTGTGTGATTGCATTTTCTCAACAGTAGAAAGGATGATAATATCAGGAAAAGCAGGTTAGCATAATATGTAGATCATATATATATATATATATATATATTATATATATATATGTATATATAATAATAATATCTTCATATATAACATATATATATATATGTATATATATATATGTATGATTTTTAGATCCATTGTAAGCTGTTTCTTTCTTAGCGGTAAATCTGCAAAGCTCGCAATTGTTCTTTCTGTAGAATTTTCACTAGAACTTATACTGAGCGGGCAAAATAACTGATGATGCAAATATATGGCTAACTGAAGTAAAGTGTTTCCAAATACTAATATTTTGACAAACAATCTTTAAAAGTAAAATAACAGCGTCACATGTATGTGTAGTAAAAGTATATAAAATGGAGCAAAAGTCAGACAAATTGAAATAAATGAACAAATCAAAATATTATTCTAGTTAATTACTTGTTATAAAATTTTCGTGAATTTCCTTTTTTATTGATATATATAAAGGCCTTGTTTTTAAAATCAGTTTTCTGAGCACATTGACTTATTCATATGTAGCGTTGTTCTCACTCATATCCCTAAAAATCATTTTTTTCTTAAATCTTTAAAATATTTAACTTCTTAGATAAAAAAAAAAAAAAGACTTTTTACTACTTAGATAAAATATTCTTGCTAGATATTTTCATTACATTCAAATACTGAATTCAATCAGTTTCTTTTAATCCCCCAATTATCCGCATTATCCCAATTATTCGCATTGATAACCCTTTTTTTTAGCTCTTAAAAATTATTATCAACTTGGTGTTAAAAATGTGTTTTAATTAAGTGTAAATGAATGATTTTTCTGAAAGTTGCTAAGATTTTTATAATGATAATATTAAAGATGTAAATAAAAATAATTATCTTCCTTCTTTATTTAACAATGATTTATCTAGTTGGCATGGAGATAGTAAGACATCTTTTGAGTGTTACTGTTATTTTCGGAGATGAATAACTTTAAAATTAATTATGAGAATACAGGCCTTAATTTAAATCAATTTATATAAATCAGATTCTCAAAAAGCAACAACTTGAGTTTGATGTCGTTACTAGAATCCGTTACTGAATCATTTTCCGAAGATCCACTTCCGCATTTTTGTTATAGACGGTAATTATATATGTATATTAAGAATTATTATGAGAATGCCCGACATATTACAAGAATAATTTATCTGTTTCTTGCTTTCATTCCCTTACAGAAAAAATAATTGAACTGAAGCAAACCTTGTATTATTAAGAGTGATGTTATACATGACTTCAAATATTCTTCAACAAAAAAAATGTTTTTTTTTAAAAAGTACATGAAAACTTTTTAGTGCGTTTTAATAGTTTCCACAGGGGGTGGAGGAATTTATGACTGGTAGGAATAGGCAACATACATGTACAGTTTGCTCTAATGAGAAAAAAATTTTTTAATGAAAACTATACCTAGCAACTTGATAAAAATAATATCACTGTTACTGCTTGAAATTAGCAAATAGAATTTATTATAGTGAGTGGAATTTTAGAATTATGATTTTTTTAGTGCCTTAGCTAATTGCTAAAATTGTCATCCTGATACCAGGAATTGTTGATTTAACTATTCGTGTTAAAGTGACTTGGTATATTTAGATTACATTCGCAGAAAAAAATCGAACAAACTAAGATTATATGCAATTATTTTCGCAAAGCTATAGGTTCCTATTTCTAATTGAGAATTAAAAAAATATGGCAAATCAGTAATTTTCTTTGCATTGCGCTCATTGTCAAAGTTATTTTCTTGAGTTACGACTAAAATCGAAAGAAAAAAAAGCATAGGACATAGTGAGACAATGATTTTTTTTTAAAAAAAAATGTAGAATTATTCTGAAGAAAATATTGCTCAGCACACACACGCACGGATAGCTTTAAAAACACCAAATTTATCAACTTAAAAAAAATGTCAACATTTAGGTCTTTATATATATATAATGACTGTTAAATATGTTTCATGAAAATGGTATTAAATGAAAATAAATAAATTTTTAAACTAATAACACAGAAAGGTAGTTCTACCCCTTCCCCCCTTTTTTAAAATTTGTCCACTGTTATTTCGTATTAAAAAACTGCATAAAAACTTCCGCCTCTAGATTGAGAACTCATCAGCTCCTATAGATGGCAGCAGTTGTTGCACTCTGAAATAACAATCGTTCAAATGGAATGAATCCCCTTGAAAAGTCCCGCAAATGTATTTTACATCTATTTTCTATTTTTTTAATAATTAAAAAATTTACAGAAGTGTAGCCTGAAACTCAATTTGTATTGCTTTCAAATGAACTTAAAATTACAAGTTATATTCAATAATAACAATTTGATAAGTACGATAACAAAAAAATACGTAATTCATTTAGATGCATGTAACTTAACTTTTTTCTAATGATTGTACAGTATGTAACTTGCATGAATGAATATTAATTTTAATATATTAAAATTAATCAAATCTGCAAGCTTATGGAACTATTGACACACGGAGAGTGCACACAAAGTGTTTGAGATATATCACTGCTAAAACTGTTTTAAGAAATTAAGTGCACGGGGCACAACCGTCTGACTGAAATGAACTGTCCAAGTAACAGGTCAATTGAAAAGTCCCCGGCCTGACACATAGATGGCGCTACTAGAATTCAATCCTTTTTTTTTAGTTAGCCCTAACCCTCAAAAGATGCGTGTATAAATTTGACAGCTGTCGGATAATTAGTTTGTGAATTATAGCATTTTGAATGAAGCAACTTTTGTCATTGTGAAAAAAATGGATAAAAAGGAATTTCGCGTGTTGATAAAATATTGCTTTTTGAAGGGAAAAAATACAGTTGAAGCAAAAACTTGGCTTGATGTCGAGTTTCCGGACACTGCCTCAGGGAAATCAACCATCAAGGATTGGTAGGCTAAGTTTAAATGTGGTGAAATGAGCACCGAAGACGGTGAACGCAGTGGACGCCCAAAAGAGGTCGTTACCGACGAAAACATTAAAAAGTCCACAAAATGATTTTGAATGACCGTAAATTGAAATTGAATGAAATAGCAGACACTCTAAAGATATCAACTGAACGTGTACATCATATCATTCACGAATATTTGGGTATGAGAAAGCTCTGTGCAAAGTGGATGCCGCGCGAGCTCACTTTTGACCCAAAACAACGACGAGTTGATGATTCGGAGCAGTGTTTGAAGATGATCAAGCGTAATAAACCCGAGTTTTTTCTTCGATATGTGACAATGGATGAAACATGGCTCCATCATTTCACTCCGAAATCCAATCGACAGTCATCCGAGTGGACTGCACACGATGAACCCGCTCCAAAGCGTGGGGAAACGCAACAGTCGGCTGGCAAGGTTATGGCGTCTGTAATTTGGGATGCGCATGGAATAATTTTCATTGACTACCTTGAAAAAGGAAGGACCATCAACAGCGACTATTACATAGCGTTATTGGACCGTTTGATGGACGAAATCGCCAAAAAACGGCCGCATTTGAAGAAAAAGAAAGTGTTGATTCACCAAGACAATGCACCGTGTCACAAGTCAGTGAAAACGATGGCAAAAATCCAAGAATTGGGCTTCGAATTGCTTCCTCATCCACCGTATTCTCCAGATCTGGTCCCCAGCGACTATTTCCTGTTCTGATCTCAAAAGAATGCTCGCTGGGATGAAAGTTTCGTCGAATGAAGAGGTGATCGCCGAAACTGGGGCCTATTTTGAAGCAAAGGACAAATCGAACTACAAAAATGGTATCGAAAAGTTGGAGGGTCGCTATAATCAGTGTATCATTCTTGAAGGGAATTATGTTGAATAATAAAACTAATTTTGCCCAAAAAATGTGTTTTACTATGGTAGGCCGGGGACTTTTCAATTGACCTGTTATATCTCTATTGTGAACATTACTTACGCTTTTCTCAATTAACTATATTCAAGTGTCTGTACATATTAATCGCTGTAAATAAGAATAAATAACTTCAATTAAACCGAAGTATCATCATTGTGAATACCCGGACTTTACAAGTGGAAGCTCTGCCTGGGATAAATAGCGATTAGTGCAGACCGTTTTTGTGTGTGTGCGGAGATAAAATTTTCTTAAAGGATTTAAAAAGGAAAAAAAAAATAATTAGAAAGGAACTTTTGGAAACAAAAAAAAGAATTAAAAAGAACATTTCGGCAGTGGAACGTCTCAAGTGATAACAAGGAACGGTATTGTGATTTCATCTTACCATTCATTTCGAAGGAGGAATTGTTTCCATCAGCTGCAACCGATCAGGTAGGAAAATATTTTTTTTATAATTTCTAAAATGTATGCGTCAACAAGAAAAGAGGATCTTCTCCTCGTGGCGCATGAATTGGACGAAGTGCCATCAAATGTAAAAATTGTTGATTTAAAAGATATTATCGAAAATAGTGACTGTTTCAAGTCGGATCCAGAATTCGTAAAAAATTTAATTAAATCAGTGGTTGATGAGAGAAAAGCTCGAATTGCTATTAATGATGAATCTGATCGGGAAAAATTAAAATTATCAAGGTTAAAAAAAGAAATCGAACTTGAGAAATTAAAACAATTAAGTCCAAATGACTCTTCTTTACATGAATCGGCCAGTGCTCATGTCGAGTCATCACCTCTAAGTTTAGAGATTCTAATTAAATCTGTGAAAATATTAGCGATACCCGTTCCATCCAGAGCAAAAAACTTTCACCTTTTCTTTAAATCTCTAGAAAAAGCATTCATGCATAAAAATGTTCCTGAAGAAACAAAAATCGGAAATTCTACTTAATATTTTAGGATAGGGCCAATAATGTTCTAATCTATATAAGTGATGATGAAATGAGAGATTACAACAAATTAAAAGATACGGTTTTAAAACAATATCAGCTAACGCCACAAGAATGTCTTAAATCATTTCGTTCCGCACATGTTGGAGAATGTCTTATCCATCAAGTCCAAAATATAGGGAGAGCAGTTAATTTAAATTACACATTTATTTTAGGACTCCACGTACCAATCACACATAAACAAATATTTACATTATTTACAACTACAGAAGGCTTCCACATAGCCTATATTACAATTTAACCCGCCTTTTGCGGTCAGGAGAAATAACCCGCTTTACGCGGTCAAGAGTAATAACCCGCCTTACGCGGTCAAGATCTAAGAGCATTCTGATGAATATTACCCATGAACCCGTGCGCTCTCACTCATACGAGACAAAGCGCCTCCTGGCGGGATCCGAGTAATTTATTTCCAACATATTCCCCCCGGATGAACGGAGGTTCATCATCTAGAGAGCACACGGTTTCATGAGCAAGAACATATGTAAAACAATTATTGAAAAACATCAAAATAAAATTCTTCATAAGTACAAAATAATCAAATAATAATCATATTCAAAATTGATTAAAGTTTTTCACACAATAAAGTTCAAATCAAAGGGTTCAAAGCTTAACACTACTCATGTACTACACTTCAAAAAATAAATCAAATGTCAATTTATGATTGAACAAATGTTCTAGTTAAATAATTCAAAAGCTCAAATAATTTTCATACTCATGTAACATAAATCACCTTGAAGGAAGATTTACCAGAGAGCCAAGCAATTTTATAATTTCAAGATTCTTCTATATCTCTGAATATAATTCAGCCAGGATACCACATTAACCAAATTGTTAAATAACCAAATACTTACCACGTGTAGATTCGTAAACTAAACAAAATCAAGAAATTTTAAACTTATTCAATGCACTTCAAGAAAAAAATCTAATACATGAATCACAAATATTTTAAATCTAAAAAATGTATGCAATACAAAATATTAATTTTGTACTAAGCAAGACAACATTCAAATATGACATAAAAATTAATGAAATATGAATCAATGAAATATATCAAATACATACATAAAAACAATATATGAAAATCATAGACTGAAATGTAGCTACTAAAAGAAAAATAAAATAAGAATCAATGTTTAAAATTTATCATCTTTCAGTTCCAAGTTATATAATAATTGTACTGGTCTTTTGAGCACTGTAGAACCAGTCTTCACCTCTCATGATCTAACTTTCCCATCTCTACCAGGAAAGGTTGCAATAATTTTCCCTAATTTCCAAAAACTTCTCGGCAAATACTCATCATTAATTAAAACTATATCATCTACTTCAAAATCCTTAATTTTCCCCGTATTTTTAACAGTATGAAAAGAATTCAACTCTAACAAATATTCCTTTTGCCATCGTTTCCAAAACATTTGCATTAATTTCTCACGATAATTAAATTGTTTTATTAGCAACCTCCTTGTAGAGAGGTGGGAATCACAAGGCATTTTCACTGATGGGATGCTGAGAATCCTTTTTCCAACTAACAAATGAGCTGGTGTCAAAGGAAAAGGTTCATTTAGTTCATTATACACATAGGTCAGGGGTCTGGAATTAATCACTCCCTCGATCTCGATAATGGTCGCTTCGAGCTGGTCTCGGTTGAGGGAGGATTTGCCCAAAACTTTCCTGAGAGCAGTTTTCACATTCCTCACAAGTCTCTCGTAAAATCCTCCCCACCATGGGGCTTTCTCAACATTGAACTGCCATTTTATGTTATTCGAGGCGAAATAACGTACAATGGTCGGGTGTTTAATCAAAGACCAGATCGTTTTCAAATCCAAATTAGAACGTTTAAAAGTTTTGGCATTATCCGAGTAAATTACAGCTGGTATTCCTCTACGAGATACAAATTTCCTGAATGCTAGTAAAAAGGTATCAGCAGTCAAATCATTCACAAGTTCCAAATGGATAGCACGCGTAGTTGCACAGGTTAAAAGCAAGATGTAATGTTTATCTTCACTGTTCTTAACATAAAGAGGACCTGCAAAATCAATGCCGGCAACGTGAAAGGATTATGATTGTTCCACCCTTGTGGCTGGAAGAGGCGCAATTGATTGCCTTCCTGGCAAGACATTAAACCTCTTGCAAATAATGCACCTACTTAATGTAGACTTGATAGATTGTCGACCTTTAATGATCCAATATTTTTCTCTTATCTGTGTTAGAGTTGCTGATACCCCAGAATGGAACACCTTTTCATGGGCATCATAAATGATCATTTTTACGAGGAGATGATTTGATGGTAACACAATTGGATGCTTGAGGGTTGAAGAGAGATTCGCATTTTGTAGCCTACCCTTCACCAGAAGTAGACCATTCTCTGAAAGAAAAGGACTCAGCTTGAATATTTTCGAATCCTTAGGAATGGATTTATTTGTCTTTAGAGCTTTGATATCTTCAGGATAATTCTCCTCTTGGATATATTTCATCCAGTAATTTTCTGCACCCTCAAGCTCTTCGGCACTCAATTCTCCTGAATCATGATCTTTAACCTTTCGAGCATTTCTGCAAAATCGTTGGATCCAAGCTGTCAGTCTTCTAAGTCGTTCCCAGGAACTATAATTTTCGAATTTTAACACAGGCTCTCTTCCATTCTCATTCTTCTCGGTAGCACAATGTAAGGAGATTTCTATTTTGGATCTTCGTTCGCTCTGACCTTCTATGGTTTTTGAAGGAGGTAGCTTGCTTATTGGCCACTTTTCTTCAGGCAACGAAAGAAATGGAGGTCCACAAAACCAGTGCGTTTAATATAATAATTCCTCAGCATCACAACCTCTTGTAATCAAGTCGGCTGGATTTAACTTCCCATCACAATGTCTCCAATCTAATGGATTAGTATTTTCCTGAATTTCAGTGACTCTATTCGCCACAAAGGGTTTCCAATTGTGGGCAGATCCTTTGATCCAATGAAGAACAATGGTCGAGTCAGACCAAAGGAACACCCTTTTAATCTTTGGAAAGAGTTTTGTTAAGTATTTCACTAATCTCGATGCAATCAATGCGGCCATTAACTCAAGTCTAGGCAGAGTCAATTTTTTTAGGGGTGCCACTCTTGATTTGGATATAATGAAAGATGTGTAAATTTCGCGCAAGTTATTCTCAAACCTAAAATATGCTACAGCTCCATAGCAGGCTGGATTGGCATCTCCAAATACATGAAGTTGAACGTTATCAAAATTCAACTCCATGTTTGGAAAATAATATCTGGGAATTTTGAATTCTGAAAATAAAGTTATTTCTTTGCACCATTGTAACCAATTTTGTTGTAATTCATCAGGAAATTCTTCATCCCACCCGAGTCCTTTCGTCCATAGTTTTTGCAAAAGACATTTGATACGTACGACGAAAGGCGAAATAAATCCAATTGGATCAAAAATATGAGCTGCCGATTTGAGAACCGCCCTTTTGGTGCAGGGAGGTTTCCTTTCAAGATATGATAGTAAGGATTGTAGTTCAAGTCCCAAATTGTCACTATTATTATACCAAATCAATCCAAGAACTTTTGCATTTGAGTCTGAGTATTTGTGTTCTTTGAACATGGATGTATTGTTCTCCCATTTTTGCATCAATTCAGGGGAATTCGTTTCAAATTTTCTCAAGTTAAACCCTCCTTCTTTCATGATATTTACAGCTTCCGTAGATAATTTATAGGCTTCTTCGACAGAATGCG